>JARFYF010000012.1:38530716-38541117 GCA_030265395.1 Rhina ancylostomus | reverse complement strand
GTGGGAGGGAAGGGTTAGATAGATCTTAGAGCAGGATAAAATGTTGGTACAACATTGTGGGCCGAAGGGCCTGTACTATGCTGTATTGTTCTATTAAACCTATCTACTAAGCCCTTCAAACATTGTAACATGATCCATTCAAATACTTGGATCTTAGAGCTCGTATGTGAATTTAAATCCTCTGACATTTTTCAAAAAAAGAACAGAGGTGTTTTCTCTTTATTCCAGCCAATATTTTTCTCTCAAATATCACAATGATTAATAATCTGATCACTATCTGATAGCTATTTCCCTTGCCACACCTCCCACTGCCAGCTTCCTCATAAAAAAAAGTAGGAAGTAACTCAGTCCCTGATAATTCAATGTGGTAGCTACCTATTGAGTAAGGTGTTTTGCACCCCAGCCTGTTTCATTTAGTGGTATTGTTCTTGTGATCGTGTCTCCTTCCCATTCTGCTTTTTCTTTGCTGGGAAGTGACCTTGTTTGTTTCAAGGCTGTGCTGTCTCTTGGTGTTCAGTCTGAGCTGCCGCCCCACAGCTCCAGGGATCTGAGTTCCACCCTGATCTGTGAGAAGAGTGTTTGTCTGTGAGGAGTTTGCATGGTCTACCTGTGGAATCTGGGTTTCCTTCCACATCCCAAAGACAAGTTGATAGATTAATTGGTCACTGTTGATTGCCCAAAGTGCGTAGGTGTGTGATGGGAATGTGGAGAGGATAAAGGATTGATTTAAATGGGTGCTTGATGGTCAGTGTGGACTTGGTGGGCCGAAGGGCCTGTTTCTGTGGTGCATTCCTCTGACTCTTCTCTCACTATTACCTATTATAAGTATTCCTTTATCTGAACCATGGGATTCAATGTTAAGTTTCTTGTTCTTAGGACTAACTTACAGGTGAGACCGCCGTGCTAGGAGGGAAACGGTTCTCTTAGTCCTTGGCATTCTAACAATCAAGGAAGTTCCTATTGTTGGTGAAAGGCTTTTAAAAGAAAAGCTAATAAATCTCTCATTGCATGCCGCAGACTATTTGATCTGAACCATTCCTGATTCTAGTTCCTAATCCAAGCCTGACCCTTATAGATTATTGTTCCGAATAGAAAATCCACACAAATTGTACTGACTTTCAAACTGCCAAAGGCAGTGAGACCTGCTAATAAATTGCAGGATTTTCAGGTTTTTGTTTTAATAATATATTGCATTATAGCAAAAAAAAGACATTTGAAATGTGATGTTTAGAGCTTGGTGATATGGACTGGACATAAAAATTTACAATTACCTGTTCCCTAATGCCTAAACTAAAAGTGCAGAGTAAACCTTCTAACGCATTTATCACAAGGTTGTGTGCATATCTTTGCTATGTCTGAATATATGAAATGTGTTATGGATCACAGATAAGACAGGGAAAACCGCTTCCATATGAAACACCAATCACATTTCATTGGTTAGCCGTTGCTTAGTGAGTACTTAAGGGAGTGAAGACTGTTGATACAGAATCTCAGCTGAAACTCCACTGTAGTACTGGAATGTTGGAAGTGCCCACCTTTAAGTCAAAAGCTAAAATGTCTGCCCTCCCAGATGGATGTAAAAGGTCCCATGGCACTATTTCAAAGAAGAGTCAGGTAGTTTTCACCGGTAATGTGGGCAATATTTATTCCTTGACCAACATCACTAAATCTGGCTATTATTGCCCTGCAGTTTGTGGGACTTTGCTGTGTGTAATCTGGCTCCTGTAATGCATCAGTCACTGCATTTCAAAATGTATAGAATTGGTTGTAAAAATGTTTCGGGAGTTCTGAGTTTGTGCTAACTAAATGCAAGTCTTTCTCCAGTATTCTACCAGTTTCTCATACCTCCTTGTAGGTCTCTGATATCCAAGAAAAAATTGACTTTGAAAGTCGGATGCAGGAAGGGACCTGCAAGCTTCTCGCTGCTTCCACTCAGCGGGATCAGGTGCTACATGCTGCCAAAAACCTGCTGACCTGCAACGCCCGCATAATCCGTTACATGGCCGAGTTACAGAAACACTCGGATCAGATCCTGCCCAAAGTGTCAAGGAGGTATGTCAGAACTGAATGTCAACTGGATTTATTTCTCAATTTGCTTCTTGTTTCTTGATTTGGTTTATTTCCAACATGCTCTGTGCATTGACTTGTTTACAGTTTGCACAAGATAATCCCTTAAAACATGATCAAGTTGTACTACCCAAATGGATATTTTTATATAGTAACAAGTACCACTTTATTTTTGAAGTAGTATCTATGTGAAAACTTCCAACCTCCTCTCCATCCTAAATGTTGTAGATAAAAGGTGCTGTTTGTAACTATACAGTATGTCCATTTTTAAAATATAAACCATTAAAGGCCAAGTAACATATCTGTGAAAAGTACAATCTGTTTGATGTTTCAGAAAGGAATACTGCTTTCAGAAAACCTACTTTTCAAATAAAATGTGCCTCAAGGGCTGACTCACTTAATTCCAGTGAAACAAATATCCCTTTATTCTTGAAGAATTGAAAAAGGCTTTGTGTAATAGCACTATTGTGACTTGTTGGGAATGGTGCATCTCATAAAACCATAGAGAAATGCATCTGCAGTGTAATATGGTGCTCTACTGCAGGTTTGAGCTGTACGTTAATAGCTCACCCTTTCCAGTTAATATTCTTGAGGTTGTGTTTAGTATGTTGTTTTTTGTTTTCCACAGGTCTTTGGATGCTGAGACAAAAGAGCATATGCCATGTTCTGGAAAAGTTGCAATATCTGGTGCTATCATTTATTCCATATTTTGATTTATTTTACTACTCCAGTTACAAAGGTGTCTCCATGTCTGGCTCCGCTTCATCTCATGCACTGCTCATGTCTTCATGCATGCCTTTTATGTCTCTGAGGCAATTGTTTCAATGCTGTCCTGGCTAACCATCCGTTCTTGCCTTCATAAACAAGTTAACTGAAGCCCTGTATTCTAACTTACATAGTTCTTTTTAACCTAATAGCCCTGTCTTCACTGACCTTGGTTACCCCAGTACTTATCTTTGTGCTCCAATCTCTGCATCCGTCCCAATCTCAAGTATGCAATCCTAAAAACCTTGGACGTATCAGTCCTCATCCCAGTCGGGCCTCTGTGCATTCCCCCTTCCTTTCACTCCATCATTTCCAGGCCTGCCTTCAGCCATCTGGGCACCAAACACTAGAATCCCTTCTGTAAGCCTCTCAGCTTCTCTCTTTAAGAGTACTGTTTAAACTTACCTTCTTCATCAAGTTTCTGGTCAACTGACCCAATATCTTCTCTTACAGTGTAATTTGGTGCACAACTCTGTAGTTTGAGCTGCATGTTAGTAGCTCACCCTTTCCAGTTAATGTGATTATTGTCTGTTTTTTTTTCTCCTCTGAACCAGCTTGAGATATTTTTCATGTTAAAGATATTATATAATTACACTAATCATTTAGATATTCTCATATCAGATGCTCTCAATAATAATCTTGTTTTGTCCTTTTATAAGTATCCTGGTAATATTGTCAGCCACTAACTCCCTGTTTATACTGTGACAAAGGTATACAACCTTCAGTACAATCCTTGGTCACTGTGAATTACACACCCTATTTAGATCCCTGCTTCCAGATACAGCTGTCCTGGAATAGAGTTGCCTGTCCTGATTGGATGTGGTCATGGTGTGGCCTCCAGTCGCTCTGCCTCATGGTGCCAATTGATTGCCCTTATTCACGTCTGTAATGGAAACCGTCACTGGAAACTTCCAGTTGTGCGGTGACACCCTCCTGCCACTGGTGGTGCAGCAGTGCCCCAAATTTTGAGCAATGGGAGGTTTATTGCTTGACCGTGTAAAAAAAAAATTGAAATTGGCCTACAGATTTCTTCATTTGTTCCATTCTGTTTTACAATTATAAAACTTGATATACTCTTGCTGTTGTAGACATCCGAATTCCATTAATGTGGAAAGACTCTGATCACTTTAACTACCGTGGCAGTAAGTAATTAAAAGTATCATCTGTTTTTGACACCAATCTCTTCCTGATCTGTTTTCTGGCACTAATCTCACCTGCTTGTGTTGTAGGGAGCCAACGATTTGCTGTGTTTTGCCTGCTGAAGATTGAAGCTCAGATTTTTGATACAGAGATGGTCATCGTAGATAAAGCTCTCACTGACATCTGCTTTGAGGATTTGATAATTTTGTGAGTGCCTTAAAATGCTTTTACTTTGCTGATCTATGAGCCATAAAGAATCAAGGGAAATGTGTAGTTTAATTTCTATTTTGTACACTTTCAAGAGGGAAGGATTTGTATCTGGCCTTTCACAATTATAGGATAACTGAAAATCTAGCCAGGGACCATTCACTATTTTCATGTAAGAAACAGAAACCAATTTATGGATAGCAGGATCCCAAAACAGAAATGATTGACAGAGTTGACCAGATCATTTGTTTTAGGGGCTGTTTGAAGGGTGAATAAATGCCAGGTCACTAGGAGGATCTCTACTGCTCTTCTACAAGCAGCACAATTAAATCTTCTGTGCCACCCAGCAAGTTATATTCAGCGTGTTACACAAGGGATTTGAGTATTCTAATTCCATAGTGTTTTTTGTAAAAGGAAAGAATCTCCAAAGTTATTGGAAGAGGTGGGGATAAGGCACTTCTATTACTACCAAGCCAAGGATCAAACCTGGTGCAATGAGTGCAGAAGTGCATACTGGGAGTAGCACCAGATATACCTAAAACAAATAAGATGACACCCAGTGAAAGCTGCAACATAAAACTATTACGCAGAGTAAACAGCGCAAACGCATGTAGCATATAGAAGTAAATAATCTCCCATGCAACAAATCAGATCATAGCTGTGCAGTCTTGCCGCATCTTATCATGAATAGCAGTGAACAACTAAACAGCTAAGGGGAGGAGGTGGCTGCAAGGATATTACCACCCTCAACAAAGGCAGGATACAAGGCAGAAGCATCTGCAAACACATTCAGCCAGAAGTACCAAACATGATCCATCTCAGCTTTTTTTTTTGAGATCCCCACCATCACAGAAGCCAGTCTTCAACTAGTCGATCCACTCCACTGTGCTTCAGGACTAGCTGTACCTCTAACTTCTGTACATTTACAACACTGGCATCTACCTGATAATGTGGAACATTGCCTGGGTTTGACCTGTTCACAATAAGCAGGACAAATGCCAATCCAGGTAATTACCGCCCAATCATCTTAGTCATCAGCAAAGTCATGGAAGCTGTTGTCGACAGTGCCACTAACTGGCACATACTCACCGATAACTGATGCTCAGTTTAGATTTTTCCACAATCACTCATTTCCAGATCTCATCACAAATCCTGGTTCAAATGTGGACCAAGATGCTAATACAGAGCCAAGGTGAAGTGCAAGTGATTACCCTGGATGTCAAGACCAAGTGTGGCATCAAGAGCCCTAGTAAAGCTGAGGTCAAGGGGAAAAAATTCCCAATGGTACCTTACACAAAGGAAGATGGTCGTGGCTGTTGGAAGTCAATCATCCCAGCCCCAGGACATCACTTCGGGAGTTCCTCGGGATAGTGTCCTAGGCCTAACCATTTTAAGGTGTTTCATCAATGATTTTCCTTCCATCATACTGTCAGAAGTGGGAATGTTTGCTGGTACTTGCCTAATGTTCAATTCCATTTACAACTCCTCATTAAGTGAAGCAACCATGCCAAAATATAGCTAGACCTTAGACTTTAAGGACATGTGCATCACATAACTACCAAGCAATGACTCTTTTCAATAACCACCTACCCTTGACATTCAATGGCATTACCATCTCAGAGTCCCTGACGACTGACATTCTGGGGATCAACATCGATCAGAAATTCTATTTGATGAGCAACAGAAATATTGTGGCTCAGGAGCAAGTCAGACACTAGGTTCCCTGTGGCAAGTGACTCACTTGCTGACACCCCGTTCTACAGGTCTTCCACCATCTACAAGTCAGGAATACGATGGAACACTCTATACGTGTCTGGGTGAGCACAATTCCAACAGCACTCCGGGATAAACAGTCTGTTCAATTGGCACCCCATTCACCACCCTAAACATTCATTCCTTCCACTGACACACGGTGGCTGCAGTCTGTACCATCTCAAAGTACACTATAGTTAGCTGCACTTCTCCCAACAGCACCATTGCCATCAAGATTAACGGCGGCTTCAGGCACATGGGAACTCCACTGCCTGCAGGTTCCCCTCCAAGTTGCACACCATCTTGGTCATCATTTGTTGGGTCTAAATCCTGGAACTCCTCCAAGAGCAATATGGACGTCATTCATCATGAAGGCAGTGGCTCACCAGGATCCTGAAAAATGAATTTAAAAAGGGATTCTGCACTTCCTTGAAATGTGCAGTATCTGACGCATCTCCACCCAATGAGCATATTGGAATTGTATTGGCTGGTTATGGAAGGGTATATTGGTTTTGTAATACAGCAAAGATGCATCAGAATATTACACTGGATAAACTGATGATGTTGCATGGATTGGGTTTGTGTTCTCTCCAACTTGGGAGGTGAAGCAGTTCAGAGAATTATTACTGAGTCCATCCCATCCTACTCAGCACTGAAGGAATCAGCACTGAATAGCTCACTCTCTGACTGGAATGCAGCTGTAGGAATGCCTTGTACTAACAAATACACACTTCTGACATCAGGGATGAGAAATAGACCCCTTTGAATGATTTGATTCATGGGGTGGACAGAAAGAAACTAATGTAGTGAGAGTCCAGAACAAGGGAGCATAACCTTAAAAGTAGATCTGGACCACCAGAGATGAGGAGTATTTTTGCACATAAATGGTAATGGAAATCTGGAGCTTTCTCTCCCAAAAAGTACTGAGGCCATGAGGCAATTGAAAACTTTCAAACCACCTTTGATAGGTTTCTGCTAGGTAAAGGTAGCTCAGAAAGGTATAGGGAGTTGAGATAATAATCAACCGTGATCTGACTTACGGATGGAGCAGGCTTGAGGGTGGAGTGACCCACTCTGTGATCGGATGTAGCTCTTGGAATTATGTTTACTTGTACTAACCATGTAAGTTGCCCCAACTTTAAGGGGATAAAATGATTCATTCCTTCACTGTTGAAGCTAGGTTTTTAAACTCTGTTTTATCCCAAGCAATAATGCCAAAAAAAAAGACAATCACTCCCCCTTCCTTTTAGATATTTACTTGTATTTAAAACTAGATATTTTTTTATGAGGCATCTAAGTAGCTTTCTTCCTCAATTCAATATTATGGATGAACAGTTTCTTTCTGCAACGAATCCTTTAAGTTTGATCCTGTCCTCTGTAGGATGACCAAGTACCTCTAAGGTATAGGTTCATATTTCTGCAGTCAGCTATGAAACAATACTGCTCACCAGTGACCTAAGGAACGGTGTGCACAAAGATCTAGCAATCTCTGTGTGGATTTCACCTTTCCTGGCCCCTGTTGCTGTCCTCCTGCCATTTTCAGTGTGTCAAACAGGTGATGTCACCAAGCAGTCTAAGTAAGTAGTAACTCAATTCCCACTGGCAGCACACCAGGAGGTAAGAAAAAAGATCATAGTTGACATTTATCAGACCAGAATATAGATTGGAATATAATCATAAGATTGAGATAGAAGTTAAAATATAAATGTTCAAAAAAAAACTTTATTTTAAAAGTGGAATTTTCAAATAATTACCTGAGAACTGACAATCCATAATATTTTTGAGAGTCTGGAAGATTAAGAAGTACTCATAGTGTACTTCCTGAAAATCAAAGCTCACGCATTCCATGCAATAAAGTGTGAGCTTATTTTTAGAGTTTATTTTTAAAATACCCGTGAGCTTCATACTTTATTAATTCAGCCAGACTGCATTAGTGAATGTCACAACTATATATTCTTTGGAGGTACAGGGAGTCGATGGCAGCATCTGGTTTTAATTGTAGATGTTTGTATGCTGTTAGGTTTCATGCATTTAACAGTGAGCACTGATAGTTGCATCATTATCCCTCATTGCAAATTCTTCACTGTTGTACACCAGATCAAATGGTGCTATATGCTGCTAAATTTATAGCCCTTAGCTAAAAAAAAATGATTGGCAGCCATTAAGTATTACCAGGTCATTAAAAGGTGACTAATTATCAAGCAATGTAGAATTCAAGTGTAGATCCAACAAGTTTTTTTTTTAAGTAGTAAGAAACCTAAGAGTGAGATGTTGTTCATGTGGAAGAAATACCAGAACAACAAAAAGGAACCAGCAAGATCTGAAAATTTGCATCTGGAGGTGCATCTTTTTGCAACTTCAGTCTATTGGCAACAGGCCATGGTGATGTTGCTTGCTAATTCTGGTAAACTCTATTTCTATGCAGCAATGATGTGAAGCCAGATTTTGAGTTGAAGTTGGAATTGTACAGCTGCTGCATGGATGAAGTGCCTTCCATTGCCAACACTCCTAAGAGACTAGCCAGAAAACTAAATAATTCACTCACCAGGTCAACTGGAAAGAAGCTCATGACCACCCTGAAGAGTGGAGACCTTGGTTCCCTCCTGACCAACCCAGTAGCAGCGTGAGTCTTTTTCAAAACTCAGTAGGCCTTAACTACATTTTTTTTTAATTAACACTGCTTATATGGACATGTAACATAACTAAGTCAATGACAAGTGGCATCCAAGTGAATACAATATTTAAATCTAACCAAGAATGTTGAAATGAACAAGCGATAAAACCCAAATTTGAGGAATTTTTCATGCTGTAAGTTTTCAGGTAAAATCACACTTGTAGGGACTTGAATTTTTATATTTGGAATATAATCTTCTGAAATGGTTCCAATGCTGAAAAGGGTCACCATTAATGAATAAATAGTCTGGAAGGAGGTATAACTTCTGGCTTAATTTATGTTGGACCAGATCTTGTTTGCAAATGCTGGCAGTTCCATGTTGAATCTTTTATGGAATCTAACAGTAGACTTCCAAGCTTGCTGTGATTTCTGACCACTTATTTCTTCCCTGACTTGCTACAGGAACAGGCAACAGATATCGAGCACAGGGGTAGTTAACTTGCTGTTTTAAAATATCAAAATAAACAGAATATTTAAATTTATTTTTGGGGGTTTAGCTGTTTATACCCAACTTGTATTTTTTATTTACACACTTGATATTGTCTAAGCAATTTGCTCAGGACACACGCAGAGCTATTTCTTCAAAAGCACCTGGTCTCTCCCATTTCCCCAAAGAGGAGAAAATGGACATGTCAATGATGAACACACTGTCCTTTTACCAGTCTCCGATTAGAGTGTCTTGTGGAGAGTTTGACCAGCAGATCATTGTCCTCACTCCAACCAGGTGTTAACAGGAACAAATTGAGAGTAAGTAACTTTAAAATCAGGAAGGAGCCATTCATTGAGAGATTCAAGAAAACATAGCATTTAAAACTGAGGTGGTTTAACACTCTTAAATAGGGAGATGGCCAGGTCAGTAATATTTATTCATTGGAAACATTAAGCAGGTGGTGAGGTGTTTCCAGCATTTTCTGTTTTTGCTTCAAATTTCAAGCCTCTGCAGTTTTTTTGGTTTTCATTTCTGTTCATTTGCAGGATGTGGGTGTTTCTGGCAGGTCTAGCATTTATTGTCAGTTGGCCTCTAAGTTGAGTAGCTTGCTAGGCACTTAAGCTTACACTCCATTGGTTGGTCTGGAGGTGCATCTAGGTCAGACTGTGTAGGAATGGCAGATTTTCTTCCCTGAGGGGTGTTTAAGAACTGGATGGAATTTTTCCTGTCGTTACACCACTGTTACTGATACAAGCTTTATGAAGCACAGTTATTTATTGCTTGAATTTCCCAGCCACCATGGTGGAATTAGAATTTGCATCTCTGGACCAAGGAAGCTAATCCATTAATTTGATCATACCACTCACAGACACACAAAGTGAAAATAATTATAGAAGAGTCAGGAGGAGATGAATAGGATTGTGTTTGAGTAACTTGTTATCTGGAATGCATTGACTGAGGGTGGTAGACTCAATAGTAACTTGCAAACTTGGGATAATATTGGGTGAAGATAAATTTCCAGGGCTATTGGGAAAAGAGCAAGGAAGTGAGATTAATTAGGTGGCTCATGCAATGAACTGCATGTAATTCCATTGCAAAGGTATGTGAAGAGCTAACTTACAGATAAAGACGAACAATAAGAAGCAAGAAGGGTTGCCCACACTAAGTGTTCCTTCAGCAAACTAAGTGTGGAAGAACTTCACCCATGTTCCAGTTTATGCTTAAGTTTTTGCCTAACCCTTCTGCCCATGTTTATGATAAGGACTGGTGTAGATGGCCATTGGAGAGCTCATCTCACTTGCCCTACTCAAGGAGCCACACCACAGTAGCAAATGCCTCAAGACAGCAAAAAAAAAATCATGGCCGC
>JARFYF010000012.1:38418582-38438660 GCA_030265395.1 Rhina ancylostomus | reverse complement strand
ACCCCAGTCATTCATTCGACTCTTGGACTCCAAACAAGTGTCCCGTGTCTTTATTCAGTGTAGCTAGTCGCTACACCCCAATGGTTTACCCTCCACAAGGACAGAGAATTTCAGAAATTTACCATCCTCTGCAAGAAGTTGCTACACACCTCAGTTTTAAATGACCGCCCCATTAATCTTGTAACTATGTCCCCTTGTTTGAGATTCTCCCACTAGTGGAGAGATCTTGACACCTACCCTGTCATGCCTCTAACAATCATGTATGTTTTAATAAGATTATCCCTCAGTCTTGAAAGCTCCAAAGAACATAGGACCCAAGTACATTAGCCACTTGTGATACGACAACCATCTCATCCCAGGAATTAGCCCAGTGAATCTCTTTTGGACCATCAGTATATCCTTCTTAAATAAGGGGACCAAAGCCATGCACAGTACTCCAGGTACGGCCTCACTAGTACCCTGTACAATTGTAACAAGACTTCCCCATTTCTAAACTTCAACCCACAATAAAGGCCAATGAGCAATGTGCCTTCCTAAACATTTGTTGTAATAAAAGACTAGTTTATTCCAACTTCTTGTGATGCGTGCATGAGAACAATTAGATTCATCTGTACTTCACTCATCTGCAATCTTTCTCCATTTAAAACTCCTCTTACTGAAATGCACAACCTCCCACTTTCCCACCATTAGACTCCACCTGCCAAGTTTTTACCCACTCATTCAACCTGCATCCTAAAACCTTCATCACAACAGGCGGTCCCATTTATTTTTGTACCATTGACAAACTTACCCCCTCCTCCTGATCATTATTAAATCATAAATAGAGGGGCAAGAACCTTGGGGAACTCCACTAGTTACAGGGGTATAGATAAGGTGGATAGTCACAGTCTTCTTCCCAGTGTAGAGGAGTCTAAAACTAGAGGGCACAGATTTAAGGTGAGAGGAGAAAGATTTAAAAGGGACCTAAAGGGCAACTTTTTCCACACAGATGGTGATGGGTACATGTAACAAGCTGCCAGAGGAATTGGTCGAAGTACAATTACAATGTTTAAAAAACATTTGGACAGGTACATGGATAGAAAAAAGGTTTAGCAGAACATGGACCAAATGGAGGCAAATAGGACTAGCTCAGGTAGGTAATTTGGTCGGCATGGATGAGTTGGGCTCAAGGGCCATTTTCCATGCAGTATATCTCCATGATGCTATGGCATCCTACCAGCCTGTAACGGACCCATTTATTTTGACTAAGTGATAATCATTCTACAATCCGCGCGAACACACTTCCCTAATGCCATGAGTCATATCTTGTACACCAGTGCTTTATGTGGTACGTACCTTGTCCTCCACCTGCCCTCAAGGATGAGCATAAAGGATCCTTTGGCACTATGCAAAGAGCAGAGGACTAAACCTGATGTCCTGCCCAGTATTCATCTGTAAATCAACATCACTAAAAATAAATTAGCTGATCATTATTACACTGCTGTTTATAGATGACACAAACAGCTGCAAACAGTGGAATCTGGAGTAAAAAAATAAACTGCTGGAAGAATTCAGCGGGTCAAGCAGCATCTGTGGAGGCAAAAGGAATGGTCGACGTTTTGGGTTGAGACCCTGCATCAGAGCACATAGGTCCTTGCTTTTGCCACAATACGGTTGACTGCTGTGTTTCCTACTGTACAATGGTGAATTCACCCCAGAGGTCATTCATTGTCTTTGGAGTACTTTGGAATATCCAAAGGGCGTAAAATTCATTATATTAATGCAAGTTGTTTATTTTCCAACTTCATGGTATTGGATTTTGGTATTCAAAAAAGACCCCTACAGCTCTTCTAAAGCCTTATTACTGAAGTGCTAACAAATGACAGAATTCAATGGCCAAATCAATCAACCCAGTACAAGTTTAGAGTCTCTATATTAGTTTAGATTTGCTTCAATATTAGTGGACGCTTTCCTTCGCATATTTGGTCTTGTCTGAAATAAATTATTGCCTGGATAATACTTGACAACGGCCAATGAAACTGTCTGTGCAAATCCTACTTAAAACATTTCTTGTTTTAATGCAGAACATTCAACAATTCCCAATGTTACTTTTGCAATTACCGTACACCTTAATTTGCAACTCCTGAATGTGCTCAGCTTGTTAAAGACTTACTGATAAAGATCTTCCAATGAGTAATTCTTAAGCCTCTAAACCAAATTCCTGCCAGCATTATTTTTTAAGGCAGTTTAATGATTTGAAAGATTTCTACCAAAATGCACAGTGCTGAATGTTTCCCCAACCTGCAGATTTATGACATGCTTATGCATGGTAAATTCAACACTCTGCACGTTGCTTCATGTTACAGGAAAGGAGGACATTCAGCCTGTTAAGTCCATACTGGATCTAACTAAGAGCAGTCCAGCTAGTCCCACTCCCCATGGACCTGCAAATTCTTTTCATTCAGCTACTAACCTTGCTACCTATTGAATGCCACAACTGAATCTGCCTTCAATATTCCTTGTGACGGTGCATTTCAGAGCCCAACCATTTAATGCATAAAAAAGGTTCCCCTCATCTCGGTTTTGATTTTTTGGCCAAGCACATAATTCTATGTTATCCCTCCCTGACCCTTCTGCCATCACATCTAGTAATACTACTCTAAATTACAGTCAGGTCACATATATCATCACTATTTAGGTAAATCAAGCCTACAAAATTTAAAATCACATATTGTGTTGTTACATTGATGTGAGGATCCTTTCTTGTTGTGTGAAACTGGAGCAAAGAGGATTAATTATCATCTTAAATGACAGCAAGTATGTGTGCCCAGAAATTCAATTGCACTAATGTTTTACTTGAAAAGAAACCCAATGTGATAGAAATCCCTTTTTTCCTAAACCTCCCATCCTAAAGGTTGTTTCATGTCACTTCATAAATTTAGCCAGACACTTCGGAGTGCAAGTCACAATGGGGCATCTCGGTGCAAGCACTGCAGGGGGAACGCAAGCCAAATTGACCTGGGAGCAACCAACACTGAGCACTCGAGGGGCAACCAGGTCTTCCCAGTGCAGCGCTGACTGGGAATCCTATCAGCCAAGTCCCTTACTGACCCATCACCCTTGATAGCCCCCTCTTCTATACACTGCATCAACATTCCCCACCATAGCATAACCTCCGTTCCTCTCACTGTACCACTCCTGCAACTCTGCATTTCTGAAGCTCCTTAGTTCCCCTGGGAAGTTTAATTATTGCTTTCAATGTCCCTAGCAATTTGGGATCACACTCAGAGTACATGTGCTCCCCATGTTACAAACCGTGTATGGACACCCGGTACACTTGAACAACACTTGAGAGACGTGCAGGATGGATTTGCAAGCTGCTGCGGGACTGCAGCCATCACCTGGCGGGTGGAATAGGGCATTTCCATGTGCCTTCCCTCCATTCCCCCCCAACCTCTGAGGGACTAGGTCGAGCTGAGACCACTGAGCAGACTTGCTCACTGAGTCACTGAGCAGACTTGCTCACTGAGTCAGTGAGCAATGGCTGGCAGCTGGTCTCCCCACGCCTGCTCGCTCTGGCCATAGTGGTTCCTGTGGTCTCCTCCCACACGCTGTTTATGTTCATTTCTGATTTACAAACAGTTCGGGTTACGAACAGTTCTCAGGAACCCTGTCATACCCAGGGAATGCCTGTATACCAACTGATTGTAACCAACCTAAAAGGAGGGAAGGTGTCTTCTGGCGGGAATCCTGATCTAAATGCAACATTGTTGTGTGTTTTATTTGACCCTCAAGATAAGCGATCACCAGATTTTCTGGTAAAGGCCATTATGTGGTTCCTGAATAATTAGGGAGGTATTAAGTACTCTGCATTTGAGAGTGAACAGCCCTTATAACAGCCAGTGTTAGTTGACTGGACCAACCTTACAGGATTTGATATCCTGGCATCAAATTAAGGAGGTCCAATAGTTTTATTATTCATTTTGGTTGAGATATAAATAATAAAATGGATCAAATACAGGAAGTTCTATTGCACATTCTTGGGTTCATTTTGGGCAAGGTGTAAAATCCTTATTCAAAAGGAATCTACAATCTTTCATAGAATTCAGATTTCAATCTAGCATCATAACCTCAAAAGCAACTAATCTTCATAATATGTTCCATCCGCCGTACCAGCCAGGATCTCCCAGTGGCCAGCCAGTTCAATTCCAATTCCCACACTGATACATCTGTCCATGGCCCTCACCACTGCCAGGTAAAGGCCGAATGCAAATTAGAGGAACAGCACCTCATATTCTACCTGGGCAGTCTCCAACCTGGCAGCACGAACATAAAATTCCCAAACTGCCGATAACTGCTTCCCCCAGTCCCTTTACCCCCCATTTGTCCTTTTTCTCTCTCCTCTTGGTCCAACTGGCCCCCATCACCCTACGTCTTCCCCTCCCCACCTTCTCCATCTGCCCATCACCCAGACACTCCTCCCACCAGTTCCCTTCCCTTTATTCCATGTTCCACCTTCCTCTCCCCTCAGAGTCCACCTTCAGCCCTTTGTCACTTCCACCTATCACCTCCCAGCTTCTTATATCATTCCCACTCACCTGCCTATCACTCCCCTCACCTAGATCCACCTATCACCTGCCAAGCTCTTGCTCCATCCCTTCCCTCTACCTTTTCACATTGACTATCACCCCTCTTTCTTTCCAGTCCAGATGAAGGGTCTCAACCCAAAACGTCGACTGTTCATTTCCCTCAACAGATGCTGCCTGACCCGCTGAGTTCCTCCAGCACTGTGTGTTGCTCCAGATTCCAGCATTTGCAGTCTCATGTCTCTTAATAATTCCTACAATAAACAATTAACTGGTTGACATATTTCTGAAGCCTATAAAAGCAACCGATGCTGTCCTATGCTTGCTGAAGTAATCTGTTGTGCTTGCATAGTAAGATTCTTACAGATTACCTAACGATTTGAGTTTGGGAAAACCCAGTTCAAAATTGGTTCAACGTGAAGCTATATAAACTGAACACTAGACTCAAGCAAAAAAAAAAATTACTGCTAAAATGCCTCATGCCTAGCCATCACCAACTTCCCACAGGGGATGAAATTTGACCTTGGTAGTATTGCAAAACAGGCAATAGCAAATCAACTATCCATGTTACACTCTGCCGAGTTTTATTTTCCACATTTTTTATTATTATTAGCCTCAAAGGCAAGAGGCTGCAGGTTGAAGACGAGATAAGGAATTTACCAAATTAACAATGCATTTATGCAACACAATTAGCAGGGACAATTACTCCAACAAGCATCACAAAAACACAATTAGACAAAAAATTCACTTTACTCAACATATTATTCCATTCTCCCTCTGATGTTCCTCCTTTTACTGGACCACATAAGAAATCAGAACAAATAGTTGGACGGAAGAGTGTTTTTCAGAGCACCTTAAAATGAGGAGTGAGGAATGGCAGGCAAAAGCTTAAGAAGAAAAATCCAGAATCTAGAGCCTAGACAACTTTATATGTGGCCACCAAAAATGGAGCAGGAAGCATGACTGGCTTTGGTGCATTGTAAATATAATGTATTGGTATGACAGGACAATGAATGTTTTGATTTGTTGTTTTGATGACACTATGAATGCAAGGAAAGACATGTATTGATTGTAATGTATTTCCTGTAGATATTTTCTATGAATAAAGTTTATTTTTGAAATAACAAAATAGTCAAGCAAATGGTGGTTGTTGTGCCAAAGCTGAGGAAACATTTTCAAGACAGCTATAAAGCTAAAGGGAGTTTAAAGAGTCAGGCCATAAAGCATTTGAATGCAAGGATGATATCTTAAACTCATGCTGTTGGTAGACTGGTGGCTAATGAAGTTCAGTGGGCAGGATTTCGTGCAAGTACAGGCACATAATGATTGAATAAATTCTTTGGCATGGGCCAGAAATGCAACAGGCAATACTTTTGTTCATTGCACTAAAAATAAAACTAAAATAAAAATGTGTTCAAAAACAACTTTTAACAGTCTAGAACAAAATAATTTCAGTCCGTCTCAGGGCATTTTGAAACAAATTGATTTTAAAAAGAGCTCTTTAAGTAAAGAGATACACTCTGTAAATGTCACAAAGAAAGAAGATGAGTGACACTTAATTTATTTACATCGACCAGGATATTAGAATTTCCTGCTCCACTTTGAACGGCATCATGGATCTTCCACGCCAACTTAAAAAGTGTTACCTCAATGCTGCAGTCAAGTGCCAATGAAGACCACACGTCAAATCTCGGGATGGGGGTAGATTGGGGATGACGAGGAATATTGGACGGGGGAGGGATTGTTGAAGCTTGAACGCATGACCTACAGTCTCCGAGGTGACCAAAAGGTCACATCTTTTGTCAAGCCTATCAGAATTAATACCTCAAAGATCTGGCCCCATGTTTTGTGGGCCTGGGATTTGTAGCCCGACTGTGCTTATGTTCCCTCCAACAGCTGTCACCACTCGAACCATAATTCATGGCGTCATGTTGCCAGTGGGGAGTAGTGCTGGAATGGAGCACAGGTCGGTAAATAAGCACTCCAGTGCTGCAGCCCTAGTTCCGGTGGCAGGACAGTGAATCTGGCCTCGTGAGCAAATGATGACAGAGAGAGGAGGTTCTTTAGCCAGACATATTCTTGGAGGTTTTAATCACATGACCTCCTACCTCCCTATCCAGTCAAATGGCACTGCTTCACATCTGCAATATTCTTCAAAAGAAAATAAAGCAAACAATTGTTTTCAACTTCTCTCCCTGCTCAGTCACAGCAACATCCTGGAGATTAATCTTTAATGTCTAAAAACACTTGATCGATCTTGGAAAGTTGGTAAACGAAATTAGTGCTAATGAGTGGCCTCCAGGTATGGGTAGTGGCTTGTTCCTATCAACAGGCATCTAACAATAAATCCTTAAAGCTTACTGATATTGGTTGGAACACGTCATCACGTACAACAAATCTAGAATCAATTTTGAAAGAGAATATTTTCTAGACTCTACTCATCTATTTGAGTATAATTGGCCACAGGAGGCCTCCATATTAAAGCAGAGGCCTATATTATGATTAAGCCACTGAGGATGAGTCAAAGACCCATGTTATTCCAAATACTCCACATATCTCAGCATCCAACACAACAAACTAGCCAGCAACTGCTGTGATGTGGTTTTCATGAAACATTTATTCTTTAACTTCCTGTACACAGCTACTTATAATACAAAGAGAGGGGGGGGGGGGGGGGGGGGGGGAGATCTCCCCCCCCACCAAGGATTTGATCACATTGCCCAGATCGACATTCCAGTGCCAATGGAGAATCACATTGTCAGAAGTGCTACCTTTCAAAAATTATCCAAGAACCCACTTACCTTCTCAAGTGAAAATGGATGAATAATTAGGTGAACTTTGTCCTCATCTTATAATGCACTGGGCTGCAGCTGCAAAAAACTAATTTTCATGGCATTTATACCCTGTATACATGTGCCTATGACAATAATAAACATGAAAACCTCACGGCACCACTGTGAAGAACAGCATGAAGTTCTGCCTAGGCTCCTGCCCAACAATCAACATTACTAAAGCAAATGATATGGTCATTTACTGCACTTCTCTCTGTGGGGGCATGCTGTGTGTAAATTGGTCTCTTTGGCACCTTTAATTACAACATTGGTTATGCTTCAAAAGTTACTTCATTGGTCAGAACCCACTTTGGGGTTTCCCCAAGGGCATTAGCTTTTTCCTATTTCCAATAGAGCTTGCAAGAGCCATCTAACTGTATTGCAGTCTTTGCCACTACTTAAGAGCATAATATTTTACTGAAACCTCGTGATAAAAATCTCCACAGGCACAAAGCCAGGCTGAGTACACTTTGAACAGCTCCAGTTAAGGAAGTACCTACATTGGTTCAGAGTACAATGTTCACCAAAGCACTCAATTGCCCTCTAGTGTCAAACTTTCAACCCACATAACCAAAGAAGCCATTACTGATGATTATTTATTACTTCAAGGATTCAGATCCATCATGAGAAATCTGTCTCAGGTGAGAGAGGAGCATAGTTTGGCATCTGGTCAAAATAATTAAAAAGGCAATAACTTCCTTAGTGACTGATTAGCAAACAGTTACTTAGAATTGTAGAACTGTTATAGAACAGGAGGAGGAGGATTTCAGCCTTTGGAACCAAGCCAGTTCTTTCCAGAGCCTCACTCTCCATCTCTACTGCCCTGCAATTTTTTCTTAAACCTTCTAACTTTTCGGGTCAGAGAGAGATACAGAGCAGAAACAGGCGCTTCGGCCCACTGAGTTTGCACTGACCAGTGGGCACCCATTTTACACTAACCTACATTACATTTCTTATTCTCCCACCTTCTCATCAACTTTCTTCAGATTCTACCAACACACTCGGGGCAACTTGCCATAGACAATTAACCTACCAACTCATTCATCTGCAAGACCTGGGAGGAAGCTGGAGCACCCAAAGGAAATCCACAGAATCACAGAAAGAACGTGCAAACACCGCACGAGACAGGTCAGGATTGAATGCTGGTTTTTGGCTCCGTAAGGCAGCGGCTCTACAAGCTGCAGCACTGTGGTGCCTGTAAATTCCCTTTCAAAATTCACTGAATCAGTATCCATCAACCTTCCTCAGCTCCCAGTACATGTAACTGCTCGTGACATTATAAAAAGCTCTTCCTCACGCCACCCCTGAATATTATACCTATCGCTTTAAATCCTTGTCCTCTGATCTCAGACCCCTTACTTTTATGCTGTTTAAGCTATCGTCAGGCAGGTGGTACAGAAGACTGAAGTTCTACACCACTAGGTTCAGGAACAGCTATTTTCCTACAACCACCAGGTTCTTGAAACAACCTGCATAACCCTAACCCTACCTCAGCAATGGAACCTACTGACCACCTCTTACAATGCCATGGACTCGTTTCTGATTGTATTTACTTTTTACAGCGATGCCTTCCCCCCTTCACTGACTTGTATAATATATATTCTGTGTGTTGTCTGTACCAATGTGCCTGTGAAACTGCTGCAAGTTTTTTCATTGTACCTGTACCTCACTGTACTTGTGTGCATGAGAATAAACTTACTTGACTTGATCTTCACCCCTCAAGATTTTGTGCACCCCTCTCATTATCCTCCAATTTTCTCAAGGTCCCCAAGCAGACCTATGAAGGTAGCCCTCTCCCCATACCCTAAGACTGAGTCCTGGATGCCATCCTTCATTTCTTGCCCACCACTGCATGTAAAGGAAAGCCTCAACAGCTGAAGTTAGCAACCCTGCAAAGAAAAAAATTGCACAATCTTTTTTTACAATGCACCCAGGTGTCCTGGTTCCATCACCCCTATGGAATTGTATTCTTGGCTTCATACCATCTTCCCTTGTTTCACTGCCAAAATGCATCATTTTGAAATTCTCTATATTAAATTTCATCTGCCATGTCTGTCCACTTCACCTGGCAACGTCCACCTGAAATGCATTATCCATCTTAATGCTTCCCACACTTCCAAACTTTACATCATCCACAAAATTCAGAAATCTTACGCTGCACACCAGTGTCTAAGTCACTAACATATTAAAAAAAAATATGAAATGGTTCCAGTACTGATCCCTGGCAAAGAGCACAATCCAACTCCCTGAAGTCTCAAAAACAATGCTTTACCATGACCCTGCACGTTATCCCCGACGGTTTCATATTATTTCATATTAATGCCATCACCAATCCTTTTATTTTATGGGCTCCAATTTTGCGAGCCAGCCTTTTAGAAAATTTAACTTCACCTTGTAACAAAATTAATTCATTCCCCAGATGTAGGAAAAGAACATTGTAAGATTAAATCAAAACAAGTCCTGATATCTGACAAAAAGCTCAGTTTTACAAATACTGTGGCCATGGTTTCATTCAAATGTATTTCTGAAGCCAAAGTATTTTTGCTCAATTACTGTTTTGAGAACGATGCCCCTTTCTGTTGACCTCCTGAAACCTCTCGACTTTCATCCCAGCTAAATCAGCAGAAGTAAAATAGCCAAGAGTCCCATTGACATAATGAAAGTGCCAAAATGATTTTGGCAAGATTAATGACCTGGCTTGTTGAACACAATTATAATCACTGCTTCTTGCAAATTCTTGCATTTTTCAATGAAAAGTAAACAAAACTGGCTTCGCCTTGCATTTCAGTTTTCTTCCAACTGAGAAATAATCTCAACCCCACCCTCCCTTTATTATATCCCAATCTAGATTACAGATTGCACACTTCAAACCCTAGTTACAGTGGAAGTATGCAAAAACAAAATTACTGTTGCACTCACATGTTATTCAGTACCACTCAGAACAGACTGCAGAGCTTACAGGTTGGCAACTTGCACTGGAACTTTCATGACCCGAGCAGCAAATGCAAATTTATATTGAAGTCCAATGAGAGGCTGCAAGTGCAACTAAAATTATGCACTGCCTTTTTTTAAAAAAAGGAGCAATATTACACTGAGTAAATACCATATAAATACAACATTGCTTCATTTTCTGAAGTAATTGGAAATGTCCAATAAGGTCAATAGAGCACATGGTTAGAAGAAACAACAAATGACTTACATACTGACTTACTGGAAAATAAACTATCAGCAATCTGTGGGTGATCTTTCCCTGATGTCACTCTCACGTATTTTCCAGTAAACTACTGCTAGCTGCTTCTACAAATATACGTTGCTTCAAACTAGAACTTGGGTAGAAATGGAAAAATGTCATTATCACATCAGAAATTAATCAAAATTTGCTGCATCAACAACATTCTGGGAAATTCATTGTTTTGAACTGAGTTTATATCTATTCCTGCCCTCTCTGAAAATTAAATATTGTGTTATATCCAAGTTTTGCTAAATTAAAAAACTACTTTCTTATCCCCGTTATAATCTATTATAAAATGTATCCACTTCAAACACAAATCACACTACCCAAAGATACCAAGGACATCACTTAAATCCACCCGAGACCATTCTGGATTAAAAAAAGGTGCCTGTTTCTCTTTAAAATTCATGAATTGACAGTAATACTTTTGCAGGTTTTTAAATTACATTTCAACAATTACAACTCAATAACTGACTGTAACATAGCCATTAGAAGTGCAATCTGTTCATTGGTTTAGTAGCATAGTATCACGTGTAATCTGTTCATTGGCTGGGTTAAACACCCATTACAAGTACACTCTGCAAATTGGCTAGGTTAAATATGCTTTGTAGCTATGATCCCCTCGCTGTAATAGATGCTTGAATAACCCAAACATAATCTTCTCGCTGGCTGGGTTAAAGACCCATTACAAGTATTGGCAATCTTACTTGAGAATTGCCAATCAAGTTGTGAAAAATGTTCAGTTTCAAATGATTTTCTCCACTTCAGATACATATATTTTTTGTTTACAGATGTCACAACTGGAAACTGACAAAAAAAAGGTTATTGAACACATCCTTCAGTCACAAAATGATTTTAAGTGGAATGCCTGCAAATTCATGCTGAGCTTCTAAGATCATGAGTGAGGTGATATTAACACAGGTCTCTATGCTTCCAGTTCTACAGCTCTTGGCTCATTTCCCCTTTTTTGTATTGTATGTGATTAAAATGGGCAGGCAAATCACACTGTTGACTCAGTTAAGTATATAACACTTGAGCTAACATTTGCTTGCAAAACTTCAGTTTTAACTCACAGAAAGTAAAATACCAGATGCCGTGATTAATATCTTTTCAAATAGGTTTCAGGTTACACTTTAAGAATTCAGCTGCTGAGCTATCTTGGAAAAAAAATTTGAAAAGCAGCATTTTTGCACTGACCCTGCATTAGGTCACAACAACTCTCATTTATTGCAATACACTTTAAACCTTGATCTGAAGGCCAGATGCAATGAAATAGAAATAGTACAACAGAAATTTATCTAATTCTATCAGTTTTAAACTTCAAGTGCTGTACAGGTGTTTTTTTCCCAAACTTGTAAGAATGCCTGATTTTAGGTTTCTTGATTCTTTAGGTAAGGCAAAACTGAATTTTATTCCTTATCAAATCGCATTGAAGTCAATCACAGACAGACAATTTCTCCATTCTCACCCCCCCCCCCCACCCCGATTCCTCCACTGATGTGCATAGGCAATATAAAACTTAAAAAATGAATGAGATAAACAGACATTGACTTAATTCCATCTGGTCTTGACAAATATTTTATTGCATGTTATTCATTCACAGACTGTGGGAAGTCACTGGCAAGGCCAGCATTTTCTTTTGCTTATCCCTTGTTTTCCTGACAAGGTGCTGACAACCGAGTGGCTGGCAAAACCACTTCAGAGGGATCTTAACAGTAAACCAGGGGATGCACAAGGATAGCACATATTCACGGTCTCTTTTACAATTATCAGCATATACTCACCATTAATCCAGGCCCCTAGATTACTAATCCAGCACCATAACCAGTGTGCTATTGCCATTTTAATCTATGATACTATGGTTCCACATTGGCCTCAAGTGCCACCTCAGAACCCACAAAACCAGAGGGGAAGCAAGTAAGTCATTGTCAACCTCGAGGGACTGCCCAAGAAAGGGGGATACTAGAACTGCCTGCTACATCTAGGTTTCCAGTGCCCTGGTAGGATACGTGGTAAATAGTGTCATTACATGATGCAAGGCTTACAGGAGTGAACAGTTTTAAACACATTTATTCAGATCAAGAAAATAACAATAAGATAATTGACAGAGGATAATCACAGGGTGCCTTAATCGAATTGAACAGCAATCACCAGCACTATAATAGGAAGGTGATAAAATAAATCTGGTTCACCCTTGAGTATTCATTGTGACAATTCCCCATTGATTTGTCTCAATGGTTGCTTGCAGTAGGAGATTAAGGTCAGATTCCTGAAGCCCATGATACAGGAGGGCTGCCAACCTTACCAAAGGTCAAAGGTCAGCGGAGGGGTCTTGTGTGAGCACTTAGAATGTGATTTTGTACTGGGCTCAATAGGATTCCAAACTCTGCAGCCAAAACCTGAACCCCTGCCCCCATGACTTCTGGGTTGGAGGTGGAGTCCTACCCACTATATCTCGACAAGCAATGGGTCACAATATGGGGATGTCGAGATTAGTTCTGCTGGAGTCAGCTTCCAATAGTCTCACACGAATTTCTGTGATTCCAGGAGAAAAATCTGGCTTTCTTTTGTTCAGTTCTTTTGTAAAGTCTTTATACAACACTGGTTTGGGTACCAGAGTAGTGTCCAGTTCTGGGCACCGCACTTCAGGAAAAATGCAAAGGCCTAAGATAGAGCAAAAGAACTTAATCTGGAAGGATTCCTAGGATGAGGGAGTTTAGTTCTGTGGGTAAACTTAGATTGTGCTCCCTGGACAATGGTTGAGAGAGGATCTGTTAGCAGTATTTAAAACCATGAAGCATCCAGGGAGAGCAGAGAGGGGAAATGCTTCCATAGATAGAAGGGTCAAGAATGAGCACATGGTTGGCAAAAGAATCAAAAGTGTGTCACTTTGAAAATTTTTTCACGTAGCAAGTGGTTGGGGTCTGGAATGCATTACCAGAAAAAGTAAAGGAGTCCAGTTCAGTTCTGGTGTTCAAAAGAGAACTGGATTAGTTGAAAGGAAGGTACAAGTAGCATAATGGGGAAGAGGGCACAGGACTGGAAATGGCTGGATTGCACTTGCCTACAGCCAGCATAGACTTGATGGACCAAGTGCCCTCCAGTTACGTTGCAATCTGATGCTTCAGCAATGTATGAACTGGTCTCTATAAAAATAGCTAAATGAGTTTAAAGAACATGTTACATTCCAAAAAAAAAAATCAATATTGAAGTTTATTTAATGAACTTTGTAAATACTCCACTGAATCTTCTTTTGATAATTCACCCAAATCTGATTGTCTTGCGGCAAATGCAGCTTTAAAAAAAGTGATGCAACCACGTAAAATAGTGCTGGCACAATAAGTACAGCTAGAGCACGCACTGTTAAATTGAAAGATGAGATCATATTCAGAGAAATAGAAAAAAATCCTAAACTAGATGTATAATTAGAAAAAGCAGAATACTCATTTTCTAAGTAATTATCGAAATGCTTCAAAAACACACAGAACCCTTTGTAATGTATTTTGCTTGGCTAGATTCCCAAGTTAACTTGATGCTGCAAAGACTAAACATCTTTGGAGTTGAAGCTTTCCTTCAAGTCTCTACAGCTTTGTAGCAAGACTATAATTAAATGCAATTCAAAAATTATTTATACACCAAAAAAAAGGCAGTACAGTTTGAGTAGCCCCTCCTGTTTTCTATATTAAATAAGTTCCAGGAGTAGTTCTTGAAGCAAACCAAGGTTGGAGTATTTGGTTTCAGTTTTATCCAGACTTGAGTACAGAATCTGTTGTCCAAATTGAAGAGTCGTCTTATCCGCTCGTATCTTTGATGAATCATTGAAAGTATAAAGTTACATGGCAAATTACATGGAAAACATTCATTCTAATCTCAAAATATTCATTATGACTCAATTCAAATTGCTCATAATAACACTGTTTAGACTTTTAACATTTAAAAGTTCTGAAGCAGTTATACTTTTTTGCTAATACAAGGGCTTTGAATAAAAAAGTCAGAGTAGAAAGCTGAGTATTGCTAGCAATTTTTGTTTTCATTTATATTTCAAATTATCAGCACCTTAGCGAGTTGCTTTTGTGAAGTGCAGTCATGTTGTCAATTCACATTATTAGTGTCAGCAAACTATGACGATATTTTGTAAAAAGTGCTGATCTGATTGTTTAAAATGCTTCATTTCTTTTTCTAGTCTGGAACAAATCACCTGTCTTACAGTTGAACAGGAAGCCTTTGCCCATCTTAATGTTCTCAGTTCCCACATCAGAAGCAAAACAATCTTTTTAGAAAATGCCACTAATTACATTGCCTCAAGTTCACTTTCAGTTTCCCCTCGGCAACCACCCCACCTAAAAGCAGCAGTGAAATAAAAAGCAGGGCGCAAGTAACATGTGATTCAGATATTATTTTGGTCCTCTTGTGATTAAGTGACAAGAGACACCAAGAAATGATCCTGGAGTGTACAGTTATTACTCAGAGGTGATACATCAAGCAACTTGTATCAAAAGCACAGTTAGGAATGTGATTACTAAAAGAAAATACTTCACATTCTGGTAACATTCTTAATTATTCCACAGCATGAAACCTTTCACTGAATTCCTAGCCTATCAGATAATGTAACTAGGACTAGAAGCTTGGGACTTTGAGAAAGTATTTAATTGTTATCAAGCAGTGGTCTTCATGTATATTTCATTTTGTCAAGACCCTGGTGATTACTGATGCTTTCTTTTCGTGATTTAATGCTGCAAGAACACTGGTGTACAGACCAGACTCCACATGGTTTAGCTTTTTGTTTAAAATAGAAATTTAAATAGACTTTTTATTGAAACTGTCATCTGCTCCCCAGAGCCTCTCAAGTGGCTTAAAATGCTCACTAAAAGTTACATTTTAGTTGGGTAAAAAATTTTTGCTTGCATCAGCAGTGTACAGAAGGGGATTTTTAAAAAAATTCTCTTCCATTAGTCAAAATCAGTTGCAACATATTTTTGTCACCGTTCCTACAAATACTGAAAGAGAATATTTCTGTAAATTGACAATCTAAAACCATCAACAAACCCACATCGGTCAACAGAATCATTTTTGCTTTGCTCCAGTCACCCCATTCGGGAAAATTATCTTTTGCCCTGTGTGGTGCAATGCTATGTAGTATTTCTTTAAAAAAAACAACCATCAATTGTGCCTTATTTGGTCAGAAGGCTGTGGGCCCAAGCCACACTTCAGAAGCAAAGTCTAGGCCTTTGAATGTAGTAGTGAAGGTGTGTCACAGTGCTGGAAATCTCATTTCTTGAACAAGGCATTAAATTACCTGCCCTCTCAATAAAAGACTCAACAATGTCTCAACAATGAGATCTAAAAGATGATTGGGGATTTTGTAGCAGTGCCCTGGCCAATGTTCATCCATCAACAAATCACCACTAAATATCTCTAGATTATCTGGCCGTTATCACCTCATTAGTTATAGGATCTTGCTGTGTGTAAATTGGCTGCCATGTTCCCAACGTTCAAACATCCGTCACAACAGTGGCTTCACTTCAAAGGCACTTGCTGTAAAGCAACCTGGGATGCTAAGTTTGTGGAAGAAGTGGAACATAAATGCAAATAAAAACAGAAAATACTGAAATGCTGTTTTTTTTAACCCTGACCTTGAAAACACATTCTGGAATTCCCACTTGAACTGTTCCACCACTCATTCTACCTCTCATAACAATACCTGCATGTTATAAATTTTGACAAAGGGTCTTCAACCTGAAATATTAACCGTTTATCTTTCTCTGATCTGCCGTTTCCAGCATTTTCTGTTTTTGTTTCAGATACTGTGCATCACTTGTTTCTTATAATACCTGGCTCTGTTTGACTGAACTCTTAATCACACCTTCAATTATCTTTTTTGTTTACTCTGGCTATTTTGAATTGCATAGGGGCTTGGAAGGTATTACTTAAATGCAAATTATTGTCCATATGCATCATAGGAACAGGGAAGAGGACTCTGATTTAACTTTTCCGCCAAACAACAACACTTTGAAAAATTAAGCACCCCTTATCTTAATAATACGAGTGTCAGTCTACATGCGAGAGGATAGCTGAATCAATGGATGCAAATAAGGAGAAGTGCTTGTGCCAGAGGTCCCAAAACCATGAACTTAAAGTTATTTAAAAGATATTTCTACATCCATGGACACTTTACTTTAATGCCCAGTCTTCTTCCAAGGTAATTCTTTGGAATTGAGGATGAGCACCTTCCAGTCCAGTTTTGTGGGTTCTGAGATGGCTGATGAGTGTTGGAAAGAGTGCACTCTTTCACAGCTGGGGCAGATGCTGGCTGACCAGACAAGTGGGTGGGTGGTTTGTGAGGGGGCGTGCTCTATCCACTGGTCAGATGGAGCCTCCAGGTGCTCCTCATGCACGGACTGGAGCTTCTCAACACCATTCCAAATGCAGCTTCCCCTCTTTGAGTAGTCAGGGTGGAGAGATTTGCAGGACCTCGTAGGAACGTTACGGTTTCTCAAGGAGCTCGCTGATATGCAAGCGATGATGGAGTAAGCCGAGTTTGGAAGGTTGGATCTAATCGTTAAGGTAGACTTGTTAAATGCATTTGATGAGGCAGATCTAATCCCATGGGGTGGGAGGAGGGGAGGTGGAAATCAAAATTGATAGGAAATAATCTTAAGATCAAAAGCTATGCAGGTCACTTCAGGAGTGAAGCAAGGAAGCACACTTTCCCAACAGAAGGCGCTAGAATTCTGCTCTCCCCTCTCCAGAGGTCTGTGGATGCCAGCGGACAATTGAAACTTTCAAGATTGATGAAGAAAAATTCTTGTTTGGTAAAGACATGGGGAAATCAGCTGCAAAGGGGGATAATGGGAGTAAAAGAAATGAATTCAGCCATGCTCTGATAGAATAGTGGAATAGGTCTGATGGCCAACTGGCTACTCCTATTCCTTTGGTGGCTACATTTTATATAGAAATGGGGGAGAAAGGAGAGGTACAAACCTGTGGCAGACTTGGATGCTGTTTAGCACCTTTTACAGTGAACTATTCAATGGCCAAACATAGACCACGTGATTCTTAAATTCCTGCAGAATTTAACAGTTTTAGATTTGCTTCATCATTCCCCGCACTCACCCCTCCAGCCAACAGACCCCCATCACCTAGTATGGATTATTAAAAGTTGAGTTATAAAACATATGGACTAATTGCAGAATGACAGCTGAAGGTCTATTAAGATAGCAGGGACACAGAACATCAAACAATGGTCTACTATTTCAGCTTGAATATCACTGTAACACACTGAACCAACAAACCCAGCGACCCAGTCACTAAAACTTACCGTAATTTGATTATGGAGCATTGTTCAATTTGTTACAGGCTCAAACTCACAATCACAGACCTAACTGAACTGAGCAAAACACAAATTAATCTTAGGGGTGGGAAGTTTTCATACTACAAATAAACCTGAACTAATATTTCAGTGCACGGTATCATCAGGAAGTGTTCTCCCAATTTGTGTGTTTTTAAAGTACAACACTATGAACAATTTGGTATCCTACACAAGCAGAAAGTAAACATGCCCTCTCTGGCGTCTATAAAGGCTATAATGAGGAGTTGACAGATATCGTATTTCAACTGCTTCAAGCCGCCATCTATTTTTAAGTCAAAGTTTCAACTGCTTTGTGCAAAATACCTGGGTCCAATTCTGCAGTGAATTGTCTGGTGTCTTTAAAAAAAAGTGCTGAATTCCTGCAAAACTGAAACATGACAAGGACTCTCTGGACTGATATTCTCCTCTAATCTTTTATTCTATCATCTCTGGGTTGCTGAAAAGGAAAGCATGATTTAGTGCTTTGAAATACTGCAAGAGGCAATTTAGATATCTGGTGTAAACTCCCACCATATAAAAACAATAAAGCAATTACACCTTGTGCCAAAAATCATTACTAAAAGTTTCATCTGGAGCCACTAATTTCTTTTTAAGTAGCCACGCCATTATTCACAAACAGAATTGATTTTATTCCCCCAAGGAGGAAAAGGACAAACATTGTTTTAAATGGGTTATGTTATGTGTGCTTTTTGTTTCTATAAATAGCACAGTAATCTCTTTATAATGCATTTCTGCATTGTACCACAAAGAAATGATCTTGTATTTTTTCTGAGAACTGAATAGCTTAATATCAAAGCCTAAATCAATGTTTCTGCACCGTTGTTATAGCTGAATGCCAAATAACCAAAGACAATTTACAACATATGGTGCTTTTATTGCTGCATGTAACACAAAACATTAAGAAGTGATCTTTCCTGATTAAAACTCCACTAAGTAATAACAGAATAACACATTTCTCCTGTGTATACAAAATAAGACACTAAGTACTGTACACCAAGTACATGCACAACTTGCATTTATCTTTAAGAAATAATTCATCAAGTTCCAAAAAGGTAAGAGAACTCGACTTCCTTCTCTCCTCCCATGAAGTGTCCCCCACAGCCTGGCCACAATCTGGATTACAGCAAAATTATAAATATAATCAGAAACTTCTCCAGTATGTTGACAATATTTCTGCAGGATGAATCCGATGAAAGGGTTGCGAAAATAACTCCACTTAACCATGAGTTAACTTCCACTGAAATTTCTGGAACTGCTGGAAAAGTTCACATTTTGCTTCTTTGAACTTTTGTCTGAACATGTGACAATCCCATGATCTCAACACTGTGCCAGTAGAAAGGATTGAGCAGAAGCTGGCTTGACCTTCTATCTAAATACCTTACCCCTTAATTAAAAAACCTGAGGTGCATTTGTAATCCAAGGCTCAGTCAGTTACACTTAACCATGGGCTGTGTATGATAAATAACATTTCTTAATAAAGAGATATGAATGATCTACTCGAGAGGTCTGCATAGTGGAGGAGCCAGATAACTTATGCAAAGTTTTATTTTGGGAAAATTGATCTGTTTTGCATTGATGAGATAAGCCTGTGGTTCTGATTATCAATCCTGGTGATCACAGTCTGGAATTGATCCTGCAGTTTGACAGCTACAAACCACATCTTGTATCAGAATTTCATCAGTATGGACTTTGAGAGCACAGCTTTTGTCCAAATAAAGTTCTTGCATTACAGATTGCTATTAACTATTTCACTGAAGGCAGCACACTGGGTGCAGCTAGTAGAGCTGCTGCCTCACAGCTCCAGTGACCCGGGTTCAATCCTGACCTCCGGTGCTGTATGTGTGGAGTTTGCACTTGCTCCTTGTGGGCTTTCCCATTTTCCTCCCACATCCTAAAAATGTGCAGGTTGGTTGGTTAGTTAAATAGTTGCTGTAAATTGCCCCTGATCTATAGGTGAAGGGTAGAATCTGCTGGGAGAATAGATCACAGGGGAACAGGAGCATCAAACAATCTTCTGGAAGAACTCAGCAGTTGAGCAGCACCAATGGGGGCAATAGGAACCGTCAACAATTTAGGTCGAA
>JARFYF010000012.1:38388564-38403381 GCA_030265395.1 Rhina ancylostomus | reverse complement strand
CTACCTCAACGCTCCCCCCCCCCACCCAAAGATCTCCATCTTCTTCCAACCAAGACCTCCTGTAAATCCCACACCTTCTGGATCCCAACAATGAAGAGGCCTTGAACACTGGAATTGTTACCCGGCATCTACCTCTCTCCTTTAAGATGTGCTGTAAAACCCATCTCTTTTCCCCCCAAAGCTTTAGATTGTTTATCCTAATCTTTCTTTGACTCAGCACTAATTAGTCTTTCATTATGTAACTACGAAGTTGCTTAGAACATTTTACTGCGTTAAGGTCACACATAAATAACAGATTTAAATGCAAGGTTTTACATATGTTCCAGGTACAAATATTCAACATCTCAGGCCATTTATTTGAAATTCCAAAATTGTTCTGGGGCATAATTCTCATGCATTTTTATAAATTAATTTCTATGCACAAGTGAAAAAGGTTAATCAAGGGTGAAACCATTGATAACCTAAATATGCTTTTTCAATAATCAAATATACATTTCTTTGATTTGCATATTACAACCATATTAAAATATTCACAATAGTTTTTGTGCTGGTGGGAGGCACTTCATATGCCAGCTGACTAGAACCATGATATTCATCGCAGGGTGCAGAAGACAGTGCTACAATCTTACCAGTGGCTGCTTGAAGTAAGGTGGGGATTTTTGTTGGTAGGGGAAGAGGTTTAAACTCTGCCTATAACTTGCTTAGCGTTTGCAAAGGTATATTATGCAGTTGCTTTGAGGTGCAACAAAAACTGGCTTGTCACATGGAAATTCATTGAGGCCTTGCGTCTGCAAGCTGCACCGGTGCAGATTGGGTGGGGTCCCGAGGAAGAATGGGGAGAAGGGCCACCACAGGCCATGAGTTGGCTGCTGTTGATTGGTGGTAGCGGGGAGAACCATCTCCTGTGAGGGGCAAGCTTAGTGAATCATATGATCACCGTGGTGTGGGCCAGTGCCAGAGAGTTGGGGACAGCATCTCGTGTTTGGTAATTTGTGACTGGGTCGGGGTGGGTGTACAAAATGACTGGTGGATGGAGATTTGGGCAGGGGAAAGAAGGCGGCATGGGTCAGTACTATGTGGCAAACAGTTGACACAGGAGTATCAAAAGAGAGCAGATAAACAAATAACTTAGAAGGGTCCACCACTGAGTTGCCAGCAACAAGCTGGAGCCTGCTGAGGAAAGTCTCTTTTAAGCCACACAACCTGTTGGATTTTGCACATCCAATGACAGATAAGCTTTGAATCATGAGGACCCAACTTTTCCCAGCAACATTTCACTGCATGCTGATCTGTTGGTTCATTCGAGCAATTGCAATTTGCCATGGGGAGTGCCCTATCAAAATCTGCAGTGGGGGTGGGGGTGGATATGTTGTAGTTTGAGAAACAATGACTTTTATATGTGTAGTGCTGACCAAGACAGTGCCACATAATCAAAGTCACGTACAGCAGAGAAACAGCCCCTTTGGCCCACCATGTCCAAGCCGACCTTTTTTGCCCATCGACACTGATCCCATCTGCTCACATTAGGGTTGTATCCTCCTACACTTTGCCTATTTAATATCCCAATGCCTCGTACCCAACTCCACCACCTCCTCTGGCAGTGCACTCCAGATAGCTACCACTCTAAAACAAAACTTGCCTCTTGGACCCCCTTTAGAAGTCCTTCCTCTCACCTTAAACCTATGTCCTATTGTTTCTGATACCCCTACTACGGGAGGGTAATCAAACTTCTGTAGTTTAATGTATTTACAGTACAACTATTTTGAACTGTACTCAATTTGACACTAAACTATGCAAGTGTAAAGTGTGTGCACGCACCGATTCTGAAGCATGTCTCACACCACCTTGTTCTGGTGTCAGGTTGGGCTGGATTCGGATTGCTTTTAAATATGGCAGATATTTTAAAATGATTGTTTAAAATGAGACTGCAATCATGCCAATAATTCAATTGTAGCAAAAATCCTGCCATGCCAAAGTCAGTCCAGCTGTCTACTGTTGTCTTTTGTTCAACATTCATTCACAAAACATTTCCTACCAATAACGAATTCAAACTTTTGTTTTTCAGTCAACTATTTGGCTCTAGTAATGCATAAAAGTTGAACATTATTTTTGCTAGTCCTTTGAAGTTATTTCTCAAAATCTCCATCTGAGAGTATAAATGAAATTCTCGCTTTCCAAGCATGCTAAACTCAGATTCTGAAGAATTTGACAAAACAATATAGCAGGAGCCACACCAAGCAAATATCATCTTAGATTTCTTCGTGGTTTAGTAATGTAAAACTTAATATAGTCCTTGGCATCTTTAAAGTCTGCATAGTTACATAGTCCAGCAGTTAAAATTCCAAACTTTTACAACATCTAGTATTTCAATCATGTTGTTGAGCTCTGGTTACCATTTTACAATGAGGGGGAAAGTACTTACCAAGCTCATCGCAGACACTCTCACTTTCAATCAGAGTTGGATGATCAAACGTGTCGCGACAGTACAGGATGCGGGTACTTTCATTAAGAATCGCAATACCACCCAACGCCATCACAAACTGGTCAACCAACCAGGAGGATGATCGGTTCTGAATCCTCTTCAGCATGGCACGATAGCGGCAGTACTGCGGGTAACTGAGGACGATGATTTTGGTGTCATCAGCCTCATCGCCATCTTCATCATCATCATCCTCTGTGCCTGTTGGGAAAGACGAGCATTGCATGTATTACTAAAGAATATTAATTGTATGGAATGGAACATGGACATATCCTGTTACTGTTGACAACTGTTACTGCTGTCTTGGCTTTGTGCTGCTGTGGAAATTGAACACATTTCAAATTAATGTGATACAGGATATAGTCAGAAATATTTAAATATTTGTTCTCATTATCACCCAATGCAACAAGAGAAATATCACAATCTATTCATGACATTATGAAGAAATAGCCTTTAAGGCTTGTTGATATCAATCTGAAAAGAATACACCATGAATATAATAATAAGCCCCATCTTGTGGGATGGAAACTCACTAGTTGTCTGTTTAAATATTTAGCTGAAAGACTGAAGGGAAAACAGATGCATAATTAATGCATAACAAATCTGTTTAAATCCAGATTTTAAAAAGTCTTCCATATACCGAGATCCAAGTTGCAACCTGAACAGGAAATAGCACAATAGTGGCTATTAGACTCATTATCCTGCACTAACTCAGGCTGTCAGATGCCACACCTAAGCTAATAACATGTGTATAGCAATTTAATCACATTACCAAGTAGAAAGGACTAAACAGCACCATGTAGTTAATAGCTTCACTGGTTTACTGGCCATTCTAAATCACCTGGATACACCAACTTCTATAATTCAAAGAACTTCTTGGAAAGGCATCCTAGAAGGAAAAAAAAATATCAAATGTTTAAGAATTCTGCTCCATTTTTAGTCATAAACTGCAACTTATCCCCCAATGCTTTGATGGGTAAATGAATAACTTGGTTTGATTATCCAGACCAACAAATTAAAGTGCTAAAATCTGGTCCACACTGAATCAGGCAATCTCAGGCGACGCAACTTCCAGCTCTACACTCCAAACTATGCTGTGGAAAACTGACCAAATCCCATTTCTCTTTGATTCCCAGTGATGCGCGACTGTGATTTGATGCTTATTCAAGTCCAGTCTGAACACTTATTTTAGCACAGTGAAATTCTGTCTTTGGGTTAGCAGTAGCACCCACAATTGCCACTACTTAGTTGTCCCAAGGGCACTAAGTGTGTCAAACATATGGTACAACCTGTACCCCACCATCCAAGTAAAGGGGATGGGCCAGGTCTCCTAGGGACACCATTTAACCCAATGTGCTTTGAACCCTTCAAGTTCAATCTGCTGAGTTGAGATGGAAAAATTATTTTGTAAGTGAGTTTTCACAGCAGTCTGTTCAGAGAAGTAGATAACCAGAAGTTTAATATACAGTAAAACTCTCGTAATCTACTCTCCAACAATTCAGAAATCCCAACAGTGATATTTGCTGGACTCTTTTTAACTCACCGGTATCCTGCTTCTCCCATTCCCTTCAAATTGATCAGGGCTGTTTCCGGCACTCCCTTTAAACTTTCCGGGTTCACTGGAAAATTTATTTTAATGCCATGTAACACCTTAAAGTGAAATATTAGCATTTTGGGTATTAATAGGAATAACACCTAATAGGCCAGAAAATCTGCAAGTCCAGCATGATTAAGTCCCAAATGTGTTAGGTTAACAGAGTTTCAATGTAGCTAGAGATCTGCTATGGATCAATTGATATGTTATTCTATCTTTGAAGTAGCATGAAGACATATACTGTAAATTCATAGAGCCATAAGTCAACAGCTCCAATTTATCTGTGCTGTATATATCTAATTAATCGCAATCTCAAGTTCTTTCCCTAGAACCTTGCAACTCACTACGTTGGTAGCAACTGTGCTCGCTGACCAGAACCAAACTTTTAACAGCTGTCTTAAAAAATAAAAAGGTGTATTTATGTAGTACCATTTGCCATCCCAGGTCACCTTGAAGTGCTTCACAGCTCATGAGGTGCAACTGAAGTATAATATTTGTAATGTAGGATAAAGTAGGGAAAGAGCTGGCAGAGAACAACAATTTCTACCTTCAAACAGGGACTGAGCAGGTTCTCATTTTGGGCCAAATGAATATGTTAGGTCCTAGCACCCAGGCTGTAGGATCTCTAGAACTTGGGGGGAGTGTAGAGGGGTGAGGGTTTGGAGTTGCCTGTGTCCTGTTAAGATCCTCTGGCCTTCACAATTGTGAGGTGGGCTTGGCAGACAATTAGCTTTTTTCATGCCTATCACCCTGTATGTTTATTAACTCTAAAATAACTGTGCCTCATAAAAGGCTATGGTTTGTTCTGCTCATTGGCACTAACTAGAAATATTACATTTTAATGAAATGTGTGATCATGGTTCTCTCAGTTTTCCTCCCAGTATCACCTTCAATTTCCAAGATGTTTTGAAAGGAAATACATAATTCTACCCCACTGACCCATACATTTATTTACTCTACATATGGTTAATCTGAAGTGTTAGGTGGTGCACTGCAAATTAAATTTCAACCAAACCAGAATTAAAATAGTATAATTGCTTTCTCTAAATGGACACAGCGAAGCACGAAATACTTGTACATCTGAAAGCAGCTTCTTAAAAGAAACGTGTTTTCATTCCAATGGACAACTGCTACTTTCTTGCAACATCAAGAAAATATCGAAATGAGTTAGGCCCACAGAGCTTGCTTATGGAAAAGTTGGTCAAATTGGTTCCATCTTCAAAAGAGATCCAAAAAATGCACAATTAGATGCACATTACAACATGTATCCCGATTAATCAAACATGCTTCCTTACAAAACAGGCACAGCTGGGTCAAATAGGACACGAGTGTGGCTTTTGGGGGCTTCTGCAGACAACAAGCACTGACAGTCTGGGACTCATGTCCAAGAAGCTTTTAGAGCTAGTTCATATGAAATCTTCAAAACTGTAGGATAACATTTTTGTTAGGTAGGGATCAGGGATAGGTAAATGGATTCATCTGAATGGCAGAACAGACTAGAAGGTCTAAATAGCCAAGACCTCTACCTGTGATCTCAAATGCAAAGAGCTTATCAATATGCACTGCATCTCAAGACAATGAGGGTTTGCCTCTTGAAATATCATCTGATTTAACTTGCAAACAGCGACAGTGTAAATGCAATCCGAGCCGCGAGTTGCTGGAATTCTCTCTATCGTGTGACTCTCCAGCAAAGGGCAAGTTTTATTCTGTTTTGTATTGCAGTTCTTTGCTCCGCTGAACATACAGGTGAAATGAATTTGTGACAGGCGGTTCTTTACTGCAGGCATCTCAACAGGGAGAATTTTAACCTGGTTAATCAACTGGAGGATATGCAGGACTTCTATACTGTCCAAATTGCATCCGCTGTTTTGTACCCCATTTTACCATCTAAGTACAGTATCTCACAAATGGTGATTAAAGTTGAAAAGACTCATAGTTGTACAATGAGCACAACTTGGCATTCTCCCAAATGGACAATGATAGTCTAGTTATTGTCCATCTGTTGCACTGATATTGGAACACTTTCGATAACCTTGAATAAAAATGTTATAGTTAAGAATGGAGTAAAATGGGCCAAGTATCATAGCTTTGCACCAAAACAGATATAGTCAGTCAGCATGCAGAGCACAAAAGAAATAACAAAATAGATATTTGAGTTCCTCACCTTGTAACAATGAACCATTTGATGATTAAATAGCAACACTATCATAATGATATTTGAGTGACAGATTAATTTCCATTACTGTTACCAATCACTATCTTTAAATATAAAACAGACAGCATTTATAAAGCAAAATTAAAATAGAAAAGCATTTCAAAGCACATCATGGGATTATAAACAAAAGTTCGCACTGATGTTAACACATGTGACTCAAGAAACTGTCATTAGCTAAAAGACAGTTGGTTGCAAGGGGGCAGAATAAATAATCCTTAGAATGCAACAGTGTGCAAAAATAAATGAATATTATCAAGATAGCATCAAGGCTTTAAATATGTGCTTAGATAAATTCAATTGAAGTGGAATAGGCAATCCTGCAATTTAACGCAAAGGACAACCGCATGATGAACATAGCCAGAGAGGTGCCACAGACCTGCTGCAATGTAGTGCAGAATTGGAGCCCCACTCAATTCTACAATAAGACATCAAGAAAATTTCCAGGCAGAGAAGATGAAAACAAATAATTTGTGCCTCAGGACATCAAAGTGCTTTGCAGCCAATGAAACACTTCTGAAGATGTTATCCCTGTTGTAATATAGGAAACCTGATAGCAAAGTCCAACAAACAGCAATAAGGTAAGCAACCAGATAATCTATTTAATGAATGGTTAATAATAGCCAGAACTTCCCTGCTAATTTTTTTTTAAAAAGAGATACTTTATTTGCTATACAGTAAACAAAATTAGTACACATCCTTCTCTACATTCATTGCAGCATTCTCTTACAATGCACCAATGCCAGTGATGTTTCCTCCAACAATGACCACCCTTGCCCAGCTTGGAAACAATACCATGAGATCCATCTTTTACATCCACCAGAGGACAGATAGAGGCTCATTTTATTTGAAAGATGGCACGTCAAAGTGAAGAATCCATTAGGTGCTGCACTGATATACCAGCCTAGATTTTACACTTATATCTCCAAAGTGTGGGTTAAGCATCAGCCTAACTTAGTGGAGTGTGATTCACTGGCATGGGGGAGATAGATTTGTGTTGCTTAAGTTTGAATTCTCAAATCAAGGATAGATGAAGCACATTTTGCATAATCTGCTGGAACTTTTTGAAATTTATTTGAATAGTAATTGATTAAAAATTCTTCAAACCCCATACTCTGGACTTTTTGCTTAGACATGGTTTAGGTGAAACTCAAACTGCAACCACCAAATTCTGCACTGCAAGTGCACCATTGCAGGCCTGAAACTTATCACTTTACCAGGTGTTGTGATGATGAACCAGATAAGATACATAACTGGAGACATTTTGCGATACATCAAGGTATGACGCACAATTCTTCTAAGAATAGTAATTTCACTTCGTTAATCAAACCATCTCCCTGTAAATCAACCACAAATTCACTAATATTTTATGTAAATCTGATTTCACTATAGATTGAATGCTTTGAAGTATTCAGCCTTAGTTGGTCCCTGCTGTCAATTAACCACTGACAAGCCATAAAAGTAAAAGGAATTTTTAAAATAATGCCAACAGAAAATTGGATCCTGCCTGTGTGACTTACTTCTCTGGCATACATTGAGGGCAGTGACACATTCTGCAGATAACAGCACCTTGCTTCACAACCAGCCTTGAATTTCCAGTCCACAGTGGGTCAAGAATGGCCAGCCAATTTGATATTCATCTACCATTCATTAAAGTCCATAACCAACTTCATCCCCACCAAATCTACCCTGTAGAAGATCAGTAATTTAATTAAAGTAGGTTCAATGCTTATGATTACCTTCCACTGAAATCAGGAACAAATAATGTTTTTCCAAGTTCAAATATTCATTTATCATGGCCAGAAGTAGATGATGTATGCTTTACTTGCCATGTCAGCTAGTCTAAAGACAACAATTCTATCATGAATTCTGTGTCAACTTAAAAAATAGTTTATCAAAATAAAAGAGAATACTTCTGACAGAAGAACACGAAGGTTTGAACTGCCATGCATTTTGTGTGCTTATTGACTACAACCACTGTCCAAAGAATATCCTCCTTCCTCACCAGCAGCTTTACCGTAGCTCTACAAAGACCGATTGCAGTACAAATGCACAAGCGACGTCTTTTACATAAAAGCCCCCTAATGCTATTTCAATGCTCGCCTGTTTATTTAGCAACAAATCGATGAAAGAATGTGATACTGATATACTGAGTACTTTTGAGGTTAACAAATACAGGTTGTGTCAGAAAGATCTTGCTGACAATCACCTAGTCTCAGGCCACCAATGATCATAACCAGCCTAGATACCCACTTGTGTGCTATCACTTCCGGAGAACTTAAAGATTTTCTTTTGACAAACAACCCATTATACTCTTAACATTTACTGTGCTGGTATAGCTACAAGTAGACCCCACTTATCAAGTATAGAAGACCTGCCCCTTTTCCAAAAATGAGCAAGCTCTTTATTAATTCATTCATGGGATGTTCCACCAAATTTATTATTCATCCCTAGCTGCCTAAATGTACTCATTGGACAGGTAGGTGTAGGCCACATTCATCTAATGTTGTAGTGTAGTATGCCCATGATATTGCTCTATATCATGCAGGAACCCTCTCCTAGAAATTCAGTCACTCAGCTGTTTTATTCTGTGCTATGTATAGAAAAGTCAATGCTTCCCTGGAGTAAAATTCAGTAACAAGGGTTTTTGTATCGAGTCACACCACACTGAGAACTTAACTAGGCATTTTCTGTCAGAGTCATAGCTACGTGGATGCATTGTAACATTGGTAGGAGTGGGTTGGCTTGTTCTGAAACGCACCATCGTTGGTCACTCTCAACCCAACCAGCTTTAATAGCACTGCTTGGGCTGCAATGATACACTTAAAGAACACCTCCCTCAGATGGTCCGAGTCCAGTGCAAGGAACATGCCTCAAATGAGTCTCCTTTATTTACTTACTGGCTTTTCTTTGGAGCCCTTGCTATATCCCAACCCCCCACTCCAGAGACTTGTGATCCTTGTCTGATCCAGTCCACTAGGCCCATTACACACCCCCCCCCCGCCCTGACCACCTAATATAACACTTCACCCATGCCCTCTGCTCAACAATCACTTGACACCACCCACCCCACCGGAAAAAAATCTGGGCCCCCAACCACCCAACCTATGGCTATTCCCCAAGTCTTCTGCACCCTCCTGCCTGCTGATCACAGGACCTCATCACCCGATTGTAGATTGCAGAACTATACCTGTCAGCTGCGCCAATCACCATCAGGCCCTCGGCCTGACCCTGCCTTCAGATGCATGGCCCTCAGCCTTCCTTGACCATACCGCTCTGCTCCCCACCAAACCCACTAGTCTCCTTGCCCTCGCCTCCATTGGGATCCATAAACCCTGACCCTCCCCCCATGGATCTGACTTCTACTTGAAAGCTCATACCCAGTTCTGGCCTTTTCAACTTTCCGATAAATGCTTGTTAGTGCAGCAGATACAGGTGAGACCTGTCACAGGGTATGGTTAGTGCCGCCCATCTACAAGGCAGCAGACACACAAGTGAAGCAGTTCTTGGCACACAGAAAGAGTCACCAATTCACATGACTGTGGGATCTGATGAATGCCCAGCCCCCTGCCACTTACAGCTCACTTGCTCTCTCATCATTTTGGGCGCTTCTATTGCCTGTTCTTCCTATGTCCTTGTTAACCTTAACTCTTCCCCTGCAACTATCCCAAGTCTCCATTTGACCTGGGTTAATGGTCCAGAGAGTGCTTGATCTAACTCACCACTTTTAACATAATGAGCTTCAACCTTTTGCAGTACCATGGGATTCATCAACCCAAGGCCTGTCTCACAAGGACCAATGGGAGATGAGGCCTCAGGTGTCAGGTCCCAAAAGCACACCTTGAGAACGCCCAGTCTTTTGATAACTCACTAATGTCAAAAGCCATTTTGATTATTCTCTGGTGACACACAGATTTGAAAACAATTTCAATATATTTGAACTAGCACCTCATAGCGCCAGAGACCTGGGTTTAATCCTGACCTCTATGCAGTTTTAAAGAGTTTGCACAATCTTCCTCTGGCTTCTTGGGGGTCCCCTAGGTGCTTTGGTTTCTTCCCACATCCCAAAGATGTGGATTGATTACTTAACTAGTCACTGGGCAGCACTGCAGCGTAGTGGTTAGCATACATAACGCTATTACAGAGCCAGCGATCTGGGTTCAATTTCCGCCGCTGTCTGTAAGGAGTTTGTATGTTCTCGCTGTGTCTGAGTGGGTTTCCTCCAGGTGCTCTGGTTTCCTCCCACATTCCAAAAATACATACGGGTTAGGAAGCTGTGGGGCATGCTATGCTGGCGCCAGAAGCGTGGAAACACTTGTGGGCTGCCCCCAGCACATTTTCAGTAACGCAAAATGACGCATTTCACTATGTGTTTTGACTTACATTTGACTAATAAATAAATAACTTATCTTACAATAAATAACTTATCTTACTATAAATTGCCCCTCATCAGTAGGTGAGATGTAGAATCTGGAGAGTGTTGATGCAAACGTAAGAGAATTTAAAATGAGATTGACATAGGATTAACGTCATGGGTGGTTGATTGTTGGTGTGGATTCGGTGGGCCACAGCCCCTTTCTATGCTGTGTTTATGACCCTATTACTTTTAAAAGCAACAATAATAAACAATACCCTAACCTACCAGAAATTAATAAAAGTTATATAGCAAAAGAAATAAACATACCAATTACTTGATCTACCCTTCAAACTAACACCAGCAAATCTGGAGCGGGAAGTCAGGGACATTTGACCTGCTATTCTTCTTCATTTCCACATTCCAATGCAGAGAAATTCAGAGATGAGTTGCCCGAGGACAATGTAACCAACCCTTTTCCAGAGGAATGCTGGCCAGAGGTAAATGTAGAACTTTTCAAGCCACTGAAATATGGTGAGATGTTCCCATGTCTACGCCAACTCAAAATGGGATCAGAATTCTAACTTGGCATCATGAAACATAAACCCAGCTCCACACAGATCTCATTTCATGCAGCACACATTACCACAACATCTGCATGTTCACCTCAAGTTGAAATGTTCACTTATATTGGGAAGTGCAATTTTCATTCAATGCAATTTGTGCACTCCAGGGGTGAAATTGACCTGTTTGGGTAACAGAAGTGTAACAACCGTTAATGTCAAGCCAAGCAAAAATATTAGCTGATGTTTCTGGTCTAAATCAACGGGAGGTAAATCGCCATTTAATGCAACTGTAAGTGTCAAATGGATTACATGCAAGCTCCACATAAGGTCACAAAGCACAGGTGGAGGCCATTCAGTCCTTCATGCCCATGCTATTCTTTGAAAAAGCAACCCAAGGACTCCCATTTCCTTGCTCTTTCCCCACAGCCATGTGAAATTTTCCCTTTCAAAAGAAAATTAAATATACATTTCAAATGTACGTGAATCTGCTTACACCACCATTTCAAGTATTGCATTCTAAATCACAATTTGATGCATTAAAAAACTCATTTTTTTGTCATTTAAAATCTCTCTCCTCTGTTATCAATCTGTCAGACATAAAAATAATTTCTTTGCATCAGCTCTTTCAAAGTACCTCAATTTTGAATACCTCTTAAATATTTATTAACAAAAATAGGCGATTTAAAAGTAGCTTAGAGATCTACCATCTTCATAAAAGTTAAATTACATGGGTGAAAAATACAGCAACCAGCAATTCTCCTTTGTTTTTCAGGTATGTTAAATAAAGACTGTTTCTTGGTTTTAAAAAAAGGTTTGCTTCAAACAGCCAACACCAAAAAAAGAGTCCTCCCACAATTCAACAACATTGGGAGCAATCTAATTAAATGTAATACAATGATAAAATAGATATCAATGTTTTAATTTGATAAATGGCATTACTGGAAACTATATCAGCTCCAAATATATTCAATCTCATTGCACTGCAAGACCATTCTTCTACTACTTTATAGATAATATCACAAAATCTCCTCATTATCATTAGTCTCTACCCATGGAGTACAATGGTTCAAGGGAAGTCCCACTGTATAATCTTTGAGAGGAACAAGAAATTAGCAATTTGGTGGACTTGCCCACACTCCAAGAATAAGCTATTTTAAAAAAAATATATACAAAGCTGCAAAGTAAACAGAAAAGCATCTGAAAACAAGTGTGGAGTGAGGGTATAGTTCACAATATCCATTTAACATGAGCACATTTTATCTGATGCAGCAATACACCACTGGGGTGGTGGGTTGGGGAGTGAGTATCGAGCACGAGTTTAAAAGTCACCCTACACCGAAAGGCAGCTTGCATCGTCTAACCTAGGAGAGACTGGTTGCCAACACTACACTGGAACCTTTGGTGCAAGAGATGCAAAAGCAGAAGAGCCACCTCATACTTGCAGTGTGCCAGGAGATCCTCTGTGCAATTTAACCCCGGTCTTGCAGAGCTTGTAGCCAGCCCTATCCAGCATGGAAGTAGTTGCAACATCAGCAGATTTGTGGACCAAGCCACAATGTGATGTCTTACGGCCAAAGTCCCAGCCATCCCCCCGGCATACAGAAGCTACATCTCAGACACTGCTATCAGGGCTTTGGTCACGACGGTCCAGTGGCTTATCCTAGGATTGGCGAGTGATCCCATGGAGCCAGCGTCCTCTCTCAAGTTAACAGCATTCCTGATCGCATCGTCATGCTCATACCCTTGCTGTTGCCTCACTTATACTGGAGCCCAGATATTCTTGGGCTTGTTCTGCAAGTCAGTTTCTGTCTCCTCCATTGAAAGTCAATGTCCTTTCATAAGCTACCCTGCAGTCACTGCATTAGGCACTGGGCAGGCAGGGGAACAAAGAGTACAGATACTAAAGAATGCATGGGGTGATTAGTTGATAATCGCGTTCCATTTGATTTTTTTGATGGAATTTGATAAAATATCTTTATTAGTCACATGTACATCGAAACACACAGTGAAATACATCTTTTGCGTAGTGTTCTGGGGGCAGCCCGCAAGTGTCGCCACACTTCTGGCGCCAACATAGCACGCCCACAACTTCCTAACCGCTTTGGATGCTACCAGGCCCAGCTCCCCTGAGATATTGCTCAAGTACTCCAAACATTGACACAATCTAGAAGAACCCAATACACTGACACACTCCCTAAGCACTCCAAATACCGACATAATCCAAGAGAATCCAATATACTGACACACTTCCTGAACACCAAGAGTTAACACACACCCACAAAGCCCCAAATTTTGACCATCTACCAGAGACCTTAAAACTTGAACTTTATTGACATAGAGTGACCCCAAATATTAACATCTTCACAGACTTACTCAAATATTGACAGATTCCAGAAGACCTTCCCCCCAACTCCTCCAATGCTGACATTCCCAGAATACCTCAAATATTGATGCACTCCCAGTAATACCCAAATATAGGCAGAACCTCAGATATTAATAAAATCCCATCCATAATTCCTGGCACAGTTTCAGAATGCCTTAAGGTCTAATACACTCACAGAGACCCTAAATATGGAAACCTCGCTAGAGGCCCCCCACCCCCACAGAGTATCTCAAATACTGGCACCTTGCCAGAAATGCCCAAGCATTGACAGACTCCAAGAGACCCTCAATTATTAATGACTCTCAAAGTATTCCAAAATTTGATGCACTCCAGAAATCCCCCAGGTAATGACATATTTCAGAGACCCAAAAATATGCACAAATTCCTCAAACCCCAACTATAGAACTTATAGAAGCCCCCAAATATTTAGAACATGAGCACACCAAATGTTGAGACTCCCAGACTCCCTCAACTATTGACACAAACCAGATGAGCCTGTGCCATCTTCTCGTAGCTACCAGCGGGCAGGAGGTATAGAAGCCTGAAGTCCCACACCACCAGGTTCAAGAACAGCTACTTCCCTTCAACTATTTGGTTCTCGAACCAACTGGCTCAACCCTAATCACTACAGTTTAGCAACACGATGACCACTTTGATCACTTTGCACTAAAATGGACTGTTTATTTTTGTTCTACTTGTGTTCTTTCTTGAAAAAATGTGTATAATTTATGTTTATGTTTTTCTTCTGAATGCTGCTTATCTGATGCTCTGTGCCTGTGATGCTGCTGAAGTAAGTTTTTCATTGCACCTGTGCACACACGGACTTGTGCGTATGACAATAAACTCGACTTTGACTGAAACTTTCTAAGGAGCATCAAATATTGACACAGTCAAAGAGATCCTCAAGTATTAACATACTCCTAGATGACCCAAGTATTGACAGACTCCTGGAGACACCCAAATCTGATGCACCCTCAGGAACATTCAAATATCAATGCACTTCTAGAGACAACAGTCAGAGGCTCAAAATTATTGGCACACACCCAACATAAGACAAGATGATATCTTTATCAGTCATGTATACATTGAAACACACAGTGAAATGTATCTTTTGCGTAGAGTGTTCTGGGGGCAGCCTGCAAGGGTTGCCACACTTCTGGCGCCAATGTAGCATGCCCACAACTTCCTAAACCGTAGATCTTTGGAATGTGGGAGGAAACCGGAGCACC
>JARFYF010000012.1:38113189-38130422 GCA_030265395.1 Rhina ancylostomus | reverse complement strand
CGCCTGCTTTTCTCCACGGATGCTGCCTGGCCTGCTGAGTTCCTCCAGCATCATCGTGTTTTACATCAGCTCTCCATTTCCCTCCACAGATGCTGCTTGACCTGCTGAGTTCCGTCAGCATCTTGTTTGTTGCTCCAGATTCCAGCATCTTCAGTCTCTTGTGTCTCCAAGCAATAGTTAGTATTAAGTGTTCCCATAACCTACTGGACAAATCATGGCTCTGCATTTAGTCATATCTGGTCATGTGGAGTGATGGACATTTAGAGCTAAAGAGAGAAGAAATCAGGAGCATCCACATCTTCGATGAAGGTAGGGCACACGATGTGAATGGCAAAGACAAAGATGAAGCATTTACAACTGAGAAGTTGGGCAAGAAATGCCAAGTGGATGATCCATTTCAGCTTCCTCCTGGGACCAAGGCAGTCATCTTCAGCCAGATTGATTCAATCCTCAACAAGTGGCTGAGAGCACCGAGAGGCTGAGAGAGAAAGCCAAGGGACCAACAACATCCCAGCTGCAGAGGTGGACAGAGCCCGCCGCATTCCCAGCTGACTGTTCCAGTACCATGACAACACTGACATCTACCTGGCCATAGGCAAAACTGACCTGTAGCTCCTGCCTATAAAAGGCAGGACAAATCCAATCTGGCTAATTGCTGCCCAGTCAGACTACTCTCAATCATCAGCCAAATTAAGGCCAATGGCATTATCTAGCAGCATTTGCTCCTCATAATCTCCACACAATGCAAACCACACAGTCAGCACCCGAGGTCAGGATTGAACCCAGGTCACTGGAGCTGCAAGGCAGCAGTTCTACGAGCTGAAACACTCCAAAGTCATTCCATCATCTACAAGGCACATGATACCTACCACTTACCTGGATGACTGTAGCTCCAACAATATTTAAGAAGCTAATCCAGGACAGTGCAGCTCAGTTCATTGGTACCCCATCCACCAGCCTAATCATCCATTCCTTTAACTATCTACATGCAATGACAGCAGTGTGAATCATCTCTAAAACAGACTGTGGGCTAATCCAACCTCCCCAACTCATGACATCTACTGCCAAGAAGGATAAAGGCAGCAGGACCGTGGGAGCACCAGCACTTGAAGGTTCCCCTTTAAGCCGCATCCCATCCTGCCTTGGAAACATGTCACCCTTCCTTCACCATTGCTGGATCTAAATGCTCAAACTCTCTAATCCTACAGCACGGTGGGAGGATCTTCACCAGAAACGCCAGAGCAGTTGAAGAAGGTGGTTCACCACCACCTTCCCAAGGCCGTCCACCACCACTTTCCTAAAGCAATTGAGGAACGGGCAATAAATAATAGCTTGGCCAGATGCCCACACCATGAGAAACAAAACCCATCTGTCCCAAACCGGCATTATTTCTCTGAAACCCCATCCATTTTCTGCAGTACCCACATCATTACCCATTGGCACCACATCTGACTGAAATCAGAAGCACAGAGAAGCCCTGTGTAAATGGCGGAAGGAGCACACAACTCAGAAACTATCCACCCACCTCCTGCCCCATCTGTGGAGGAGTCAGTACTTCCCACATTGACGTCATCAATCACCTCAGGGTTCAAAAAACTGGAGTGGAAGCAAGTCATCCTTGATCCCAGAGGACTGCTTAAGAACAACTTTATTATCAATGCTTCCTCTGCCCCCTGGTCAACCATGTACAGATGCTGTCTTCTAATAGGCTCGTACATGACCTGAACTGTATTGGCCAGTGTAGAAAGATGACTTTCAGTTGGTTCAATCCATTGGCAGACCCACATTGTCATTGGCCTGTTGCTTGGCCAGGCTGTGATTCGTCAGCAGTGATGGATCATCTGGATTCAGGTCAGTGGTTACATCAACTGCTGAAAGTAGGTGAGTGGGACCTGGCCGGTAAAATGATGGTGGAAGCTTGTGATGAGGTGCTGTGTTCCAACATACTGGAAATGACTTGCAATGATGATGGTGGCATCAGCAGCAGGGCTTTGAAGCAGGATCAAGCCAGAAGACAAGAGAAAGATAAATTGGTAATGATATTTGATTTTAGTTATTAAATATAGAATTTAAAATGTGTACATGTGCATTAAATCTCTCTTGCTCCCCCGCCTTAATTTTTCTTTAGTGGCATATGTCCCACTTTTGCAATCAGGTCACAAATGAAACAAGCAGTATCAACTTTCATTTAATTTTGGGTTCAGTGCAATGGCCTACATCCACTGTGAAGGGCCAACAAACTCGAAAAATACCCTTCAAACAAACGTGCATGGAAGAACACAAGAGATAAGACTGGAGAAATCTATTGACATGAATCTCTTCTGTACATTTCCCATATCTATGGTAAGTAATAATCAAAGATGCATCTGAGTATTGATAACACCTACATTGATGCAGTATATCTGTTGCTTTGTTTTCTAACAATTATTATTGTTATTTCCTGTCATATTCAGTGATTGCATTCCTCCTCTGAGACAAATAGCCTCACTCTGGGGAGTTGTCCATAAAAATTCTAGGCCTAAAGGAGCGAATGCTATACTCTTAGAGATGTTGTCTATTGAATAGAGCATTAAATAAAATGAAGATCAGTCCCATCGACTCTCAAAATCAAAATCATTAAATCAAAATCAGTCCCATCTACTCTTGAAATCAAAAATATTTAATGAAAATCAGTTCCATCTATTTTTAAAATCAAAATCATTTCCATCCACTCAATCAGATCAAAATTAGTTTCATCTACTCCCAAAATCAAAATCACTAAATCAACATCAGTCCCATCTACTCTCAAAGTTCAATATATTTTTCAAAGAGGAATTGGAGTTCTCGCAATTCTTAACATTCAGATCAAGCAGCTGGTCTGGTTATTTATCACATTGCTGTTTGATCTTGCTGTGTTCAAATTAGCTATTATGTTTTCTACAATGGTGATCACAATTCAAAATACTTTGCCCTGTTGGGCAGCCTGAAACCAGGAAAGATACATGTCAAGAACATTCACAGCACTGATTCACTGAGTCTCAAATCTGTCCTGGTCCACAGTTCCACTTTATCATTCATTGCTTCAACAAAGGAACCTTTTCCTTTCTTCCAGACGAGCTTCAACAGCTCTTGAATTCTAAGACTCCTCTGGATCTTTTCTCCCCCTTCGCTTCCTTCTGACCCCATGTCTCACCCGCCCCCCCTCACTATTTTTTATTATATCACTCACTAATAGTATTACTCACTATTTTTTCTTCCAAATTTCCCCTCTCTGGTCCCAAGCAATCTGTCCTTGACAGAACCCTCGGTGTTCATTCCCCTAGGGAGAGAATGCAGAAGCGATTCACCAAGATGTTGCCTAGATTGGAGGACTTTAGTTATGAAGAGAGATTGGATAAGTTGGGCTTGTTTTCCCTGGAGCGAAGGAAGCTGAAGAATAACCTGATAAAGGCCTCTAAAATTATGAGAGGCAAAGACAGAGTGGGTCGTCAGAATCTTTCTCCTGTGGGAGGGGTATCAAAAACAGGGGAGCATAGGCTTAAAGTGAGAGGAAGGTGTTTTAACAGGGGTCTGAGGGGAAAGTTTTTCATGCAGAGTGTGGTTGATATCTGCAGAGTGCTGTCAGAGGAGGTGGAGGAATCAGATACAATCACTACATTTAAGAGGCACTTAGACAGATACTTGAATAGACAGGGCATAGAGGGATATGGATCCAATGGAGGCAAATGGAATTAGTGTAGATGGGTAAAATGGTAGGCATGGACACGATGAGCTGAAGGGCCCATTTCGGTGCTGCACAACTGTGGTATCCAACCTCAATGAGCCCAACATGATTTTAAGCTCTTCTTCTGGTGCCTGTACCTTTATGCTTATTTTTCTGCCCAGGAGTCTTCAACCCAGACTGTGAATACAAATTTGGTTTGTGTATTTCCTATTCATAATTTAACCCTTAGAATTTCCATTCCCTTGTTGCATTCCAGTGGTTCTGTCGGTAAAAAGCCCAGCATTCCATTGGTCTTTTCAATGATTTTCTCTGCCTGCCAATAGCATTTTGATCATCTCTGTATATGAACCCACAAGAGTCCTTGAACATACACAGGTACTTCTTTTTCACCATTTAGAAAGAACTAGAACACATCTGCAATTGGCAGCATTAAACTTGCATTTCGATGGCAGGGTACATATTTCAGACTCAGCTTTGCACTGTTGACTCGGGATTAATTTCTAAGTAGCTGTTCTATCAATTTTTAGCTCCAAGATGGGTGACGTTTGCCTACTTGAAAATTCATTTGCCCTTGTTTTTCCTCTCTCATTTAATCAATGAAAAACATTGTAATTAAGTGCTCCCATTGACAAGGCTTATAATTCTACATATATCTGTGTGCTCTGCAAACTTAGATACATGTTTTCTATCCCCTTATCTAATTCATTTATAAATACAGTGAATAGCTGAGAGTCTAATCCAGATTGTTTTGAGATTCTGCCACATCTAACCATTATCCAACACCCTGTCTCCTGTTGTTCAGCCAATTTCCTAGCCAGGTCAGTAAATCACCTTTGTTTCCATGACCATCAGTTTTAGCTAACAGTTCTCTGTGACGGATTTATCATCCATGTAAAAAAAAACATTCACTGACATTCCCTTCTCACCACCTTGGCTGCCTCTTTGAGGTATGATTGTAATTTACAAATCTATGCTGCCTCTCTCTGATCAATTGAACATTTTCAAGGTGTTCATTTACTCTTATCCTTAATTATAGTAATTTCCAAACAATAGATATCAAGTTCACTGGTTTATAATTATCTGGTGTTTCCCTTACTCGTTTTACATAAAAAGTGGAGTGACATGCACAATTTTCCAATCTAAAGAACAGTCCCCGAATCGAGGAAACATTGGAAGTGTGGAGTAACAGAGGGAAATCGGAGTTTGTGAACACAGATCCTTAAAGGCCACAGGATAAGTTGATTAGATGGATTAGGAAGGCATAAACAATGTTTTACTTAATGAGCTGAGGCATAAAATATAAGAGTTAGGATTTATGCTGGCACTGTAGGCAGCACTAGTGAGATAACAGCTTGAGTACAATGTACAGTTCCAGTCACCACTTTACATGAAATATTACACTGGAGAGGGTCCAGAGGAGATTTAAGTGGATATTGCCAGCACAGGAAAAGTGTAGTTCTGAGGAAAGATAGATAAGCTGGCATTATTTTCTTTGGGTCAGAGGTGGGCTGAGGTGGTGACTTAATTGAGACATATAAATTATGAAAGATTCAGATGGAGTAAATGGAAAGAACTATTTCTTTTGGCAGAGGGATCAATCTAGGGGTAAAAGGATTAGGGGAGAGGTGAGAAAAAAGAATTTACCCAGAGGGTAGTAGGGGTCTGGAACTCACTACCTGAAAGGGGGTGATAGAGGCAGAATTCTTCATCACATTTGACGGTACTTGAATGTCTACTTGAGGAACCTTGGTCCAAAACTGAGAGGTAGGATTGGGTTGGGTTGGACCTTTACAATCAGTCCACACATGAAGAGTGTCAAGGCCTCCTTTTGCATTGTAAATTTCCTGTGATTGTCTGATGCCTTTAAAACCAACCCAGGGAATTGAAGCCACCTGAATTTGAGTTCATTTCTGCCTAGTTTCTGTATTTTTAATCCATCCTACCATTGTAATCTGGATTCCCAACAGACAAGAAAAAGCCATCTTGAAAACTGCATTAGGGAAGATCTTATGATCTCATGAGTGAATCCTTCCGCTTGAAATGTGGCTCGATTAGAGAAACAACCGGACAAACTGCTGCCATCAATTCACAGGTTTCCTAATTTTGTGGTCAACAAATTAAATAACTGGAAATACAGAACTGCTCTACCTTGGGTGTAGTTAGCTCTCTGCTGTTTTTCCTGACCTGCTCTCTCCCTGGATAAAGTTCCATCCCACAAGTATTGACATATAAAATGTACTGAGATATTGCACACCTAGAATATTTTCCAATATATATGCTTAGCAGGAGAGAATCTCACTTGGCAGTATGTCTTATTACTAGGGAGAAAACACTGGTACAATTAATGATATTACACTAATAAAAACACTGAAGGAGGCCATTCAGCCCATCAGATACATGCCAAGGAACAATTCCCTTATGCACATTTCTGCTCTCCTCATTTCTCCAGATGCCTGCAGCTTATTCTCTCACACAGATTCCTTTCAATTCCCCTTTGTTTCTTTTTAACATTAACCTTCACTGGGAGTATTTTACAATTAACGTACCGGCATGCCTTCGGGTTGTAGGAAGAAACTCGGAGCTCCCAGAAGGAATGTACGCAGTCACGGAGAGAATGTGCAAATTCTGCACATATTGCACCTGAGCAGCCATGTAGCAACAGAACTAATTGTCACACTGCCGTGCAGGCCTAAATGTCTAAAATACAGTGCATAACACTGTTACCAACCTTGGGATTAGAAGCAAGGTGTGATTAAATCCTGAAATGTCTTTAGATGAGCCTTCCTCTCCCCATTCCACCAAATCCCATCAATAAGACCCTCTATTGCATTTGCTGTCATGTATTTATCCAGATCCCACCTAAATGAATCTGTACTATTCATCCCAACTACTTTATGGGGTAACAGGAAATATTTTTTCACCATCCTTTGTGTAATTCTTCTGAATTGTACATGATTTGTTGGTCATTATCATAATGAGGACCTCTGCTTTTCATCTTTCCACAAAAGGAAACAAATTTCTATTTGTGTGCTCAACACCTCTCATTATTCTTCCTGTTTGAGAGAAAAGAAACTCATTCTTTTCATCCACTGCTGAGTGGTATAAAATCATTCTTTGTACCTTCTCCAGGATTTCCACATCCTTTCTACACAAGTAATCTGGGGGTTGAATACAAGTTTAACATAACTTCCTTACCACTCTTTCCTATTCATCTATAAATAAATTTTATGCTCGATTTATTTTCTTTACTGGCACTGTTGCTGCTTACTGTGATCTGTGTATTTGTCCTCCCAGATCATTCTGCTTCTCTAATCAGATTCTTATTTCCCAGAAATATGCAAATTCCTTGTTTTACAACACTTATTTTGTTGAGATTTATTTGCCAATTATGTGCCTATTATGCAAGTTTGTTAATGCCTTCTGTCATGTCTCATTTTCTTTCAATTGATAGTCTCACTACCACCCAAACACAACAATTTAGTGTTGTCTGCCGATTTAGAATGTGTTTTAGATGGATGACAAGACTAAGTCATTAATATAAATTGGTCACAGCACTGAGCCTTGTTGAACTATACTTTCAATCTTCTGCCATTTTTATAGCTACCAGTTAAGCCTACCTTCTGCAATCTTTCTTGCATCCAGTCAGCTCTCTATTCTGCTATTTATGCAGCACCTTCACTTTGAAAACTTTGATATATTACAACTATTACTTAACCCCGGTCCTCATTTGTAAGGAGTTTGTATGTTCTCCCCGTGTCTGCGTGGGTTTCCTCTGGGTGCTCAGGTTTCCTCCTACATTCCAAAGACGTACGGGTTAGGAAGTTGTGGGCATGCTATGTTGGCACCGGAAGCGTGGCGACACTTGGGGGCTGCCCCCCAGAACACTCTACACAAAAGATACATTTCACTGTGTGTTTCAATGTACATGTGACTAATAAAGATATCTTGTCTTATTTTACATCTGCACATTCAAAATTTTAACTAATTTTTGGCTTTCTTTCACTAGAATATTTTTGCAGTGACTAATCTTCTTAGCTAAACCCTTACCTCTATTTTTTTAAGAAGCTCCTCAGTAAAACCATTACCCTCTCTGCTATGGCCTCATCCCAGCTCTGAGGAACATAGGATACAGATTTGAATGGATTTCTTCTCTCCTGGCTCAGTCACCATCTGGCTTTTCTCTCATTTGCCAAACTATTCAACATTCCAGAGTGCTGATGCAAGGTTTTGACCCAAAACATCGACAATTCCTCCCCCCACTCTCACACAGATGTTGCTCAACCCATTGAGTTCTCCAGCAGATTGTCTGTTATTCAACATTCCATCTTGCAATACAAAAATAATCCTCAATTACTACTTTTCTCTGCTACAAGCTGTCTTCTTGAATCCCCCACCCTGTTTCCTCCATCCTCATACTTAATAACAAGTACGTCAGGTTATTTATCACTATGAGTGAAATGAAGCAGCCAGCTGCTCAGGCCTCCTTGCTTCTTGTGCCCTACCCCTGAACTTGCATCTTTCTTTCCTCATGTGTCGTTTGTGATATTAATAAGGGTTGCACAGTGGTAGGGCAGTAAGCGCTGCTGTTGTGTAGTTCCAGTGACCTGGGTTCAATCCTGACATGTGGAGCCTGCACGCACTCCCTGTGACAACATGTGTTTCCTCCGGGTGCTCCAGTTTCCGGCCACATCCCAAAGACATGCCACCGTAAACCGTCCCCAGGGTGGCTGGGTGGCAGGGGGATCAGGAGAGAGTTGATGGTTGTGTGTGAGAGAATTAGGTTAAGGGGAAACAAGTGGAGAAATGGGACAGATGGATATTTTCTGAGAACTGGCGTGGACTTGATAGGCTGAATGGCCTCCTTCTCTGTAACCAGGAAATATGTAAGTATGTAAACAATACTAACCTAACCCTCATCCACCTGCCTTAACCATTCTGCAGCCTTTGACATTATTGACCACACCATGCTGCTCCAACATCCCTCCACTGTTGTCCAGCTGGATTGGCTGCTCTCTTAGTTCTACAACTGTAGCCAGAGAATCACCAGCAAGGGCCTCACCTCCTGCTCCTGCACCTGCACCGCTCTCTCCAGTGTCCCCGAGAACCCCTCCCTGTCCCACTCCTCTTCTCATCTCCATGTCACCCCTCAGCACATCATTCACAAATTCGCATTTAAATTCATGACTGAAAAAAATGGCATTAATGGAGGATTAGTGCAAATAGGTGGTTAATGAGCACCATGGACTCAGTGGGCCAAAGGGCCTCTTTCTGTGCTGTATGATTCTTTGACCCCCCCCCCATATACTTTTTAACTACATTGGTTCCTATTTAGATAGTACCTTGATTTATAATTAAAACATCTTTGTTTTTAATCCCTTTATAATATTTTCCTTCAATATGTCTGGAAATTTCACTAAGTCTTTTATATCTGAGATGTCTGTACTGATCAAATTCTGGTCTGTAGGTCATTGTAAAGTTATTGCTCTACATTTTGGCAGCCATGCCTACACCTACAGGCCTGGTGTACCTGATTCAAATAATGATCCAATTGTTGGGAAGGTAGGAAACCTCCGACGTTTCTAAGCTCTGGAATTCTCCTTGTTAACCTCTCTGATCTTCACCTCTCTTTCATCCTTGCAGGCACTCCCTGAAACCCTTATCTTTAACTATAATCTGCCTTATATTCCTTAATGTGTCTCCACATTAGTTTTTGTTTGTGAAATGCCATGGGACATTTTGCTAAAATATAGGTGCTTTATAAATCGAAGTTGTGGATTTAAATGGCTTGTCTATGATGCAAGAAAGGCAGGAAATTGTATCTGATTAGGTCAAATAATGGACATATATCAAGTCCTTTTTTATTTGCTACCTGTGTCTTTAGTTTATATAAAAGAACACAAGAGCCAGCAGCTTTTAGTATTTATGCTTATTTGGAGTATGCATGGATTTTTATAAATAACTCCTTTGAAACTGTTCTGAAACAAAGACTTTCTATATTTTACTACCATATGAAAGAAATGAAATGTATTTGTTATTGGATGAAATAAATGGGGATCAGAATTTTTTCCATCATAAGGACAGAGCTTCTGCTTTGGGAGAACACACCCATCTTTGCTGGTATTTTGTCTGAACATGCAGGTTTTGCATTAAGAATGGAAAACTCTGAGCCAACTCTCAGCAGAATTGTTTTTGAATCCTTCTCAAAGGTCTTCTCCATTCCCAGCAATGGTACCATTATTAGAATTAGTAATGGCATTGCGATACTTTGTTGAGCTAGGGGAAGCTTTTTATATTGTTTCACCAGCCCCTGGGGCTGAAGATGGGCCACTTGCTGGGAATAAAATCCACTTCTTAAATTGCTTCTTAACATATTTACTTTATTGCTCAGGTAATTTAATCTGATTTCAGGCTTTAAGGCTCTTTGCTCTTTAGTGACTATGCCTGAAAATGTTCGATGTTCCATTCTTGAAAAGTTGTTAGTGAAGTAAGAGCATCAGATGCATGGTCGATCTGATCAATCAGTTAATCTGACAGAATTGTACGTGAAGTGGTCATGAATGAATATGATTTAATTATTTCCAGTTGCTTCAAGATTGACTTTATTGGCTGCTGCAAGCCTTGCTTGTATTCATAACTTCTACTTCATGTCAAGGCAGTGAATACTGGGAAGGGGGTGGGCTGAAACAGGATGCGGTAGTGTCGAGGTTAAGATGCTGCTCAAGCAACCAGAGTTCTGGAGCATTGATCCAGAAACACGAGTTTAAATTCCACCATAGCAGCTGCAGAATTAAGTTCAAATAATCAAATAAAATATGGATTAAAAAATATGCTGGTGAACCGGACTGTGATTAAAACACACGAGGTTTGCCATTTACCCTGAGAGTAGAAATCCACCACCTTTACTAAAGCTGGCCTTTGTGTGATTCCAGACCCACCAATGGGTTGACTCTTACCCATATCTTCCATTCATGAGCAATTAAGGGTGGACATTGGACAGACCAGGGAATGGCCAGGCCAGCAAAGTCTGTATCCTATGAATGAGTACATGAAAAAGAATAACAGTCACAGGAGGGAAGAGCTGATTTCAGGGTTAACATACGCTCCTCGGGCCCGACTGTATGGTGGCTTTGCAAAAGAGTGGGAGTTAAATCTGCTTTTATCAGCATGTCTCCAATGATCATAACTGAAGCCATTCAACTGGCTGCAGTGGAAAGACAGGCAAGCAAGTTTTCATTCGGGCAGTGATGTCATGATTTGAAAGTCACCTCCTGAAAGGGTAGCAGAAGCTGATTCAAAAGTACCTTTCAAAAAGGAATTGTACGACTTTTTGAAGTAAAGACATTTTGCAGGACTTTGGAGACAACAGGGGAATGGGACTAATTAGATAGCTCTTTCAGAGAGCTGACAAAGGAACAATGGAATTCCTACTGTGCCATAGATTCCCATGAGTTTCTGGATGAAAATCTTATATTTTATCATAGGCAATATGCTAATGATTTGATATTAGATACATATCAAATGTCAGATACAGACCAGAGTTTAGCTGTTGCCATTGGGTTTCGGGAGATGGAAGCTGGTGGGAAAGGCACGGATTCTGCTTTGTGCTCAAAACAATCCAATAGTGTGATGGTGGTGCGGTGGTTACTTTTTACCTGTACTAGTAACCTAGAGGCTGGACTTGCAATCCAGGAGCTGAAGTTCAAATCGCACCATGACAACTATGGAATTTACATTCAGGTAATCAGCAGGGATTTGTTTTAAAGTCTTACAACCATTTGTTCATTAATGCCTTCTGTGGAGGAAACTGGCTATCCTTCCTTGGTTTGACCCAAGTATAAATCCAGACTTTCTGCAAAGTGGTTGTCTCAAAAGTGAGACACAAAAGATTCTACAGATGCTGGAAATCTGGAGCAACACACACAAAATGCAGGAGGGACTCAGCAGGTCAGGTAGCATCATCGTGATGAAGGGTCTCGACCCGAAACATAGATTATTTATTTCCCTCCATAGATGCTGCCTGACCTACTGAGTTTCTCCAGCATTTTGTGTGTGTGTTGTCTCACAAGTGCTCTGGCACCATTCCCACCACGTTGAAGCAGAGGATGAAAATGAACAACCTATCTTGCATCAACCTTGCAAAGTACTTCTTACAAACATCTGGGTACTGGTGTTTACATTGGGATACCTGTCTCAGAGACCTATCAAGTAAGTGCCTGACACAGTCATCCTCAAAGAATCATATGCTGCAGCCAATGAGCCAGATTCCTCAGTCACAATTCTTGTCTCACTAGCAGGGCAGATCCACCTAATGTAGCAGTAAAATGGTACAGAGTCAGCAGCGAGTTCCCGAGGGAGTCCTCATGGCATCAAGTCTCAAGTATCCAATTAACTAGCTCTCCCTGGATCCCAGGCAGAAGGTTGTCATAGGATACAGCAGGATACAGTTGGAAATATGGGCAGAAAAATGGCAGAGTTTAATCCAGATAAGTGTGAGGTGATGCATTTTGGGGGGTCAAATGCAAAAGGAAATTATATGGTAAATGACAGGTCACTTAGGAGCATTGATGTACAGAGGGATCATAGTGTGCAAGTCCTTAGCTCCCTGAAAGTGGCAATATAAATAGATAGGGTGGTAAAGAAGGTTCATGGGACACTTGCCTTCATCAGTTGGGGCGCTGAGTATAAAGGAAAGTCATATTGCAGCTGTATAAAACTTTAGTTAGGTTGCATTGGTAGTATTGTGTGCAGGTCAGGTCATCACACTGTAGGAAGGATGTGGAGGCTTTGGAGAGGGTGCAGAATAAGTTCACAAGTATACTGCCTGGATTGGAGTGTATTAGTTATAAGGAGAGATTGAACAAACTTGGATTGTTTTCTCTGAAGTGTGGAGACTGAGGGCAACCTGACAGAAGTAACAAAGATTATAAGAGACATAGATAGATAGTCAGAGTCTTTTTCCCAGGATAAAAATGCCAATTACTAGAGGGTGTAGCTTTTAGGTGAGAGGGGGAAAGTTTAAAGGAGATGTGCGAGTCAAGTTTTTTTTATGCAGAGACTGGTAGGTGCCTGGAACACATTACCAGGGGAGTGGCAGAAGCAGATGTGATAGCAACATTTGAGGCATTTAGATAGACAAATGAACAGGTAGGGAATATAGAGGGATACAGATCATATGCAGGCAGATAGGATTAGCTAGGCTGGCATCATGGCCGGCGCAGATGTGGTAGGCCACAGGGCCTGTTCCCATGCTGTCCTGTTGTCTGTTCTATGTTCTATCAACAGCAGAAATGCAGAGCATGACAATCTGTCAATCCATACCCTGGCATTTCCTTCACTCTATCATTTCCATCCAGTTAGGGGATCCACCCTGGTTCAATAAGGAGAGCATTAGGGCATGTGGGGAATAGCACCAGGCATACAGAAAATGGTGCCACTCTGGTCGCATCATCGTCTGGTATGGCAATTCAAATGTGTAGGAATGTTAGAAGTTGCAGAGAGTAGTGGACTTGGCCCAATATATCACAGGCACATCCCTCCCCACCATCGGTAGTGTCTACAGGAGGCGCTGACTCAAGAAGGCAATGTCCCTCATCAAAGGTCCCCACCATCCGGGCCATGCCACCTCCTCATAGCTACCATTGGGCACGAGGTACAGAAGCCTGAAGTTCCACACCATCTGTTTCAAGAACAGCTTAAACCATTTGTTTCTTGAACCAATTGGCACAATGCTATGACCACTTTGATCACTTTGCATTAAAATGCATTTCGGTTTTTTTGTGTTTTTTCTTGTAAAAATTATGTATAATTTATGTTTTTCTTGTGAATGCTGCTTAGATGATGCTATGTGCCTGTGATACTGCTGTAGGTAAGTTTTTCGTTGCACTTGTGCATACACATACCTATGCATATGTCAATAAACTCAACTTTGACTTTGACATAAAAGACTTGAAACAGAAGCAGAAGTCAACCATTTGGCCCCTCATGCTTTTTCTACCATTCAATGAGATCATGATTGATCTTTTACCTTGGCACTACTTTCCTGTAACACTGCCTATTCCTTGAATCCCTTAATACTTATAAGTTTGTTGATCTCTATCTTGAATATACTCAGTGTCTGAGCCTCAACAACTCAATCTCCTGGGTAGCAAACTCCCCAACCTCTGGGTGAAGAATTTTCCTCTATTATTTTAAGAGTATGACCCTAAAGTGCTACACCATAACAAAGCCAACGTATCTTTTCTGGTCTTTTCTCCTGAAATGACATGCTTATTTATACAGTAGCATTATTTTAATGAATAAAGTTTTTGCTTTGTCTGATATATGCCAGCTTGCCCTCAGCTTGTTCTGACAGCCACCCTGCATCTATAACGCCAAACTGGAGGTGACACTTTGTTTGCAGACTTGGCTTGTGGTCTTTCTGGGTGACAGTTTAAAAATATGACAACTGTGGTCTCCATTCTCATTTAGTGGTCATTGAATGGGGATGTAAGGTTCTCAGTGGCAAGGACTCTGACCTTATCCATTTCCTAATGATACTTGCATGAGGATATGTCAAAATTCTTTGGGCACAGTGTGTGAGTAGTAAAAATAAAAATCACCATTCTGATGGGCAAAGTATTCTCACTGAAATAATATTCGTGACTCTGCCTTAAATCACAGTTGTATTACAGGAAATCTAAAAATACCCAATGCTAACAGTGGATGGAAACTTAAATAATATTTCACCCCATCACTATCACCTACTAATGATTACAAGCTTACAGGGATTTAGAGAGAACTGGTTAAAAGAGAAAAATAGCTGCATGAGTTTCCTGGCTCCCATCAAGGAAAAATATTGTTAAGGTTTACAACTTATATGTACCTCAGAAGGAAGTTTCTCCATTGTAGAACTAAATACTTTTAAAGAAAGGACTATTTTTGGCAGTAAAGCCTTTTTGCTGGAATTTTGAAGAAGAAAGCTTCATATTTCATTGTAGATGGAGGCCATTCCACCCATCAAGTCTATAGTGGCTCTCAGGGCGTACCCATCAATCCTATTCCTGCACTTATTTCCCTATAAACATTCTCTCTGTGCCCATTAACGACCCTCTGAATCTTCTGCAACTTGCCTTAATTAATAGGTCTAAGCGAAAACCAGGGCATGCAGAGGGGACTCAGGTGGTCACAGGGAGAACATGCAAGTCCTTGGCACTATGCATCATCAGTATTAACCACCGCACCACTGTGCTGCCCACTAGTTAACACCAAAGCTTCTTATACTCCATGATCATTTTTCCACAAACACTAATAAATAAAATGCAAAATTTTTAAACTAATAATAAAAATATATGTATATTTACCAGCTCCCTCAAAGAGTAAATAAACGCTTCATTAGATCGAAGCGCTCGAACAGCATAACAGACCTTGTCATTACTTCTGACAATTAGATATAACGTTTTACAGAAAATTATTTTTGTTGATTTTCACAGAAATTCCAGCCAAAAATTTAAATTCCCAGTGGGATACAGTAACAAAATACTTGTTTGTTGAAATTCAATCCCATTATTTTATGAAAACAGAATTACTTACAAATTATGTATTAGTACTTGCATACTTTACACTTGGGAATGTTTAATGACGCACAAGCTGACCATGAATGTGAACAGATATATCCTGTTTCAGACCTATTCCTGCCTATGTCATTGGTTCCCAGATGAACTACAATCCTGCTATCCCTGAAATCTATTTTTAACTTTGCTCTGTGATGTTCTGACCTCTGGCTCCCGAGAAACACCAGACTGCTCACAACTCCCAATTATATAGTAAACTTGCAGTTGTCACCCACCTATCACCTGCACTGCTGCTCCCCCAGGTTGCTATTCAGTGCTTTAAAGTTGTCCAACCTAAATTCAAATACAAATGGGAGTTTGGTATAGCATGCACAATGATCTTATTCAAAAGGGTCTGGCTGCTGTGGCGAGACGAATTATTACAGATGATAATGTTCTAAATGTTGAGGTAAAACCCATAGACAAGGAATGAGTATCTTGGTGTCAACTGTAGCTCACTTGCTAGCATGCTTGCATCAGGAGGCTGTTGGTTCGAGACTCATATCAGAAACTTAAAGCACAGATGGAGACTTCAGTGCTGAATTGTTAGTAGTTCTGTCTTTTAGGAGACTAAGGCTCTGTCGGTGAGAGGGGTCCTCCCAGTCAGATCCTTCTGGTATAGTCGAAATGTCACCCCCAAAGCAGGCTGTCCTTGGGACGGCTGCGGTGGGAAGGAGATGGTCACCCACCTCTTTGCAGACTGTGGATTTGCTAGGAAGGTGTGGAGAAGGATAAAAGAGTCTTTGTCTCGATTCATCCCAAGCAACTGCATAACAGAGGACTCTCTGATCTACAGGCTGTTCCCAGGGATACACATGGATGTTAAGTGCTGCTGGAATATCAATAACTCGGTGAAAGATGCTCTTCTGTCTGCCCAAAATGTGTTGGCCTTCCAGAACAGCAAGTGTTGTGGATAGTGCAGAAGATTATGAAAAATTACAGGGAGATTTTAATCAGTGGACTGAGGATTGGCAAATGGCTTTCAATCCCGATAAATGTGAGGTATTTCATTTTGGGACATCAAACTAGGTAGGACTTATACGGTGAATGGTAGGACCCCGGGGAGTGTTATTAGAACAGAGGGACCTAGTAGTGCATGTAGTTTGCTGAAAGCGGTGTCACAGGTAGATAGGATGGTGAGGAAGGTGTTGGGCACACTGGCCTTCATCAGTCAGGGCACAGGGAAGTTATGTTATAGTTATATACGATGTTGGTGAGGCTGCACTTGGGAGTATTGTGTGCAGATTTGGTCACCCTATTGTAGGAAAGATTTATTAAACTAGAAAGACTGCAGTAATGGTTTAGCAGGATGCTGCCTGGGTTACAAGGAGAGGTTGCGTAGACTAGGACTTTATTCCCTGGAACATAGGAGCTTTGAGGGGTGACCTGATAGAGGTATATAAGATCATGAGGGGCATAGACAGGGTGAAACCAAATGGTCTTTTTCCCAGGGAGGGAATGCTAAATAAAAAGGGCATGGGTTTAAGATCAGAGGCGAGAGATTTAAAAAGGACATCAGAGGCAACTTCTTCAATGCAAGGGGTGGTGTGTATTTTGAATGAGCTGCCTGAAATAGTGGTTGAGGCGGGCACATTGGCAACATTTAAGAACCATCTAGATAAGTACATGGAGAGGAGAAGTTTAGAGGGCTATGGGCCAAATGCAGGCAGATGGGACTAGCTCGCTGGGCAACACAGTTGGCATGGACACGTGGGCCCGAAGGACCGGTTTCCATGCTACAGGAGTATGTGCTGAGGGATGCACTGAAGCTCAGTGCAGCCAATGCAAAAGCTCTGTGGGAAAGGACCACAATCCAGGTTCCTCTGGCTACCACACATGGAGGGGCTGGGTCTGGTGGGGAAACCCCTTGTCATGGTTCTGAGTTCTGGCCCTCAATTTGGCTCCATTAATGCCTTGTTGTCCAGCACATGGATTCCATGCT
>JARFYF010000012.1:38018832-38034495 GCA_030265395.1 Rhina ancylostomus | reverse complement strand
AAAACTCTGATCACTGCACTTGGTCTCAATAGTGCAGTTTATGAACTCAGATATTTCTGTATGCTGTGAATCTGTAACAGTACCCCATCCATAGTTTATACTTTGTGTAACATGATCATATTAAACCAGAGTAGTTTTTAAAGATGACCCGTCAATTATTAACAATGCAAGTTATGCTGATATTGCACTGTATAAACCAGTCAGAGATACCTTTCATCAGATTAAGTATTCCAGAAGCTGCTTGGTAAGTATATTTGCATAGAGGTCAATTTTATATGATCAAACGTGTTTAAATTGTTCAAGTACTTTCCTCCAGCCTGTCAAATGGCTATACTGTGCACTAACTAATCCTAACATAGTTTGATTACACATAATGCACATCACAAGATTGATGTGCCAATATTCTGAGAAAGGAATTATTTGTTATAGTGGAAATGTAATGAGACGTATGAGAATATATTGCCTTACTGAAATATAACATTATTGTGCCAGACATTTTTTTATAAATGGGAAAGATGACATTTTGTAGTACTAAGACAACAGTATTCTTTATGCTTTCAGATATCTTATTACAGAGCAATATTTATAGAATTAGTAAGCATGTTACTTTCAAAGATAATTTTAATGTTTTAAAGAATTTCAGTGCAACTTTTCTTGATGCCATGGTTACTTTTTTTTGAAGTGGTCAAAGTTGCAAAGTGAATCAAGCATTAACACACAGTTCACTTATCTTCTTTTAAAATTGACCAAATCCCCCTCTGTGAATTGTGACACATTCACAGAACAAACATTTTGCTTTAACCTTGAAACAGAAAATTAGAAAAAAAAATGTATGTCATAAGAATCCTCAGAATTAATACCCAAAGTGACAATTCCCAATAAAACACAAAATGAACCTACTTTCAATTAACTTGCAAATCATGAATTCTGGGAATGAACTTGCAGAATTATTTTTACACGCTTGGTATTCGTAATGATATTAACTAAAGCTTTATCTTTGTGGATTTGAAGAAAATGTGTAGACTCAGAAACTGTAGTGCACCCAAAGGGTATGCTTGATGGATATTGTAGTGGACTGCAAGCTTCAGTTGCAACTTTTTGGTGCAAAAGGCACCACCTGGGAGTCAACCTAGTGTTTTGGGGAGAAGATGGCAAGACCATTGTCGGCCTAATTGGGATCGGTGTTGTGATTGGAGGCTGGGTGGGAATGAAGGATTGGATCCTGTGCTGTGGTTCATGGGAAAGAAGGATCAAGTCTGTCTGTGGTCAGTAGATGGGTGATTGTTGAGGAAAAAGAAGGATCAAGTCTGCACTGTAGGGGAAATGAGACTTAGGCCTATGATGTGGTGGGGTAGGAAAGGTTTAGGTAATGCTGGGATCAAGACTGATGGCTGGGAGAGGAATCTACCTGTGCCTGGAGTCTGGGAAGCTATGGAGGGGGTTTAGGAACTGGGATTACAAACATGGAATGGGATAGATTTCAAATTGAGACCAAGCATTAGTGATGATGAGATGGGGGAGGTAATTTGAAGTATGAGATTCTGCCATCTAAAGGCAGGACAGAGGTTAGGATTAAGAACATGAGAGGGGAAGAGTAGGGGCTGTCATTGGTGCAATGTGTGGAGAACCAGATAGATACAAGGTGATGTGGGACTTAACATGACCATGTCATAGTTCCACATGCATTGGAAAGACTACATTTTCTTTGGAATGACCAATGATGTTCAATCACAAAACAATATGGTCCAAGTTTCCCTATAATGTTTCATTAAGGAGCATTGCACACGAGATGATATCATCGCCAGGGCTCCCTGAAGTGGTGACTTGCCACTAGAAGTGCCTGTCCAAATTTATGGAGTGACACAAGATGACTGGAAAATCGTCAATTGTTTTTCATCCTTTGTGTGGGGGATGAGGTGGGGTTGGGGATAAATCAATTTTTAATTGCACAACACCAAAAAGAGAGCAGTGTTACATGAGAGAGATTCCTTTCAGAATTTCTTCTGGAAATAATGTGTTTTTTTTTGCTTTATTAAAATTAATGTCTTACTCAGGCTTACATTTTTTGAGTTACCAAGCTAGTGATCTACAATTAGGGGTATGACAGCCAAACCAGGTCCTGACCTTTTACTAGTGATTTCTAGCAGTAGCTGAAAAAAAACTAGAAGTGGAAAACAATGTATAATAATGCATACTAGCCCCCAACTGTCCTTCATGTATTTAGTTAACCAGCAGAGTGCAGAGATAACAGCTGGCAGGGCGCCACAACGTGGACTTTGTTTACCCAGTGAACTGCTGACTCCTAGTAACATAATCATTGCCAGCTGTGCAATTTGGAATGGTGCACCTATCCACAATTAACCTGGATATTTTGAAAATGGATTAGAGACCTACCTTGGGCGTTGGAATTCTTGTTGTGGAATTTGAGTGGAAGGGAGTACCAAACATAATAATGGTGTAAATTTCTTCTATTTCTTGCTTCAAACTGGGTTAACTTGTACTATTGAGCCACGCCCAAGCAGAAGTTTGGGAGTCGGGTGGCAGGAAATCAAGAATTGAAACTGTTTCTTCACAGGAATAGGAATTTTCTAGTTCTTTCTTTGGGCGGAAAAGGAGGAAGTTATGAATTGCTCTGATATACTGCACTAATTTACAGCATGCTTTCGATTATGGATAAAACATTGTCCTTTGCTGTCTTTTATACACACTATTTGTTGAGGGAAAAAAAGGATTGTTGGTTACTAGGATATTGGACAAAACTGACAGCAAATCTCTTGGAATCTAAAGAGTAACGTTGGTCTTGGCTTAGTGATTATGCTCTCATTTGTGGCAGAAAGCTTTGGGTTTCCTCTTCTGCGAGTACTCAATTCAGATGCTTTCATTTGGATGGTATGTTAAATGGGTGGCTGCAAAAAAGAACAGAGGAGTCCTTCTTGCATCATACTTAACATTTGCCCTCATTATCAATACAGATTATCTAGTCAATATTACTTTGTTATTTTTGAGAGGTTCATATGTGCAAGTTGGCTGATGTGTCTATCTCTTGTACAATCGACTACACTTGAATGGCACTTAACTAGCTGTGAAGCACTTTGGGGCGCACCAAAGATGTGTATGAATGTATGGTTTTTTGTTCTTTACGCTGTGCAAGTTATTGGAAATTATTAAAGATAAAGTGAGCACTTAAGAGAAATTTGAGCTGATTAGAGAGGGCCAACATGGATTTCTAAAGGAAAGGTCATGTCTAATGAACCTAATTGAATTTTTTTTTCAGAAAGTAACTACAATAAAAGGGCAATGTCTGTTGATGTAATTTCTATATAGAGCATTAAGAGTAGAAACTGTTCTACCATTCAGCAAGATCTTCTCTGATCCTGTGTGTCTTCCACTCGCTCGCCTGATCCCATTTTCATTGATTCTTTTGTGTACAAAAATGCCTTAAATATAAGATTGGTTAGTGTATAGAAAACAGACAGTAAACAAAATGGTCATGTCCATTAATAGGAAGATTGCAGACATAGTACTATTGCTGAAAATGGGTTTAACTAATAATTATTAGCCAGTCAACCTAATGCTTGTGGTAAACAAATTCAAAGGGTCAATATTAAAGAAAATATTTGGAAAGGTGCAAATTAGTCAATTTTCATCTGCGTGGAAGATTGCGTCTGAGTGGTTGCTGTTTCTCAACTTGGTTGGGAAAAGAAAATCACTGAACTGATCAGAAGGATAGAAAAATGGTAAATAGAATTAATTTGGAATGAATGTTGTGTAATGCATTTGTGGAAAGCAAACAGGGTAAGGACAAGGTACTGAGAAATTCAGAGGACCCTTGAAACATAAACCACATGCATGGAATTTAAGAGCTGGCATGATTCAAAATAAGAAATCAGTCATTCAGGGCAGAAATGGGAAGAATCTTCATCCAGAGGATAGTTAATCGTTGGATTTCACTATTTGTCTGTGGGAGGCTCAGTTGATTATTATATTCAGGACAGATTGTTAGAATTTTAAGTATTAAGTGAATTGAGGGATGTGGTGTTTGGACAAGAAAGTGGCACTGAGGTAAAAGATGAGCTATGATCGTACTGAATGATGGAGCAGACGTGAGGACAAAAGTTGTTGCTTTTAAGTATTTTTAGGAACATGATGTGCTATAACCTACAAGGCTGAAAGCCAAGAACCACAAAGTGAGAGTTGGCTGGATTTCTCTTGCAGTCAACTTGAACAAGAAGGTTGAATAATTATAAATTATTTTTGATTCTGTGGATTCATTAGTGACTTTTATTCAAAATTTCCAATTACCATATAGTGGGAAGCATAGGTGGAAGTATAAACTTAGAGACATTGATTAAGTGGAGAGGAAACTGGAAGATTTCATGCAGTTAAATGAAAAACTATCCTATTTTGGGCCAAAAATTGGAGATCAGTTTTATTTAATTGGAGGAAAGATAGGAACAGTGGCAATCTAAAGAGATTTATTGGTATTGGTTTATTATTGTCATGTGTACCGAGGTACAGTGGATAAAGCTTTTGTTTGCGTGCCGTCTAGGCAGATCATGCCATACGTAAGTACAGAGGTAGTAAAATTAAAACAGTGCAGGTAAACAAAGTGCAAGGGCCATAATGGGGTAGATTGGGAGATCAAGAATTCATCTTCAGCATGTGAGAAGTCCACTCGAGTAGAAGCTGCCCTTGAGTCTGGTGGTGTGTGCTTTCAAACTTTTGTATCTTCTGCTCGGCAGGAGAGGGGAGAAGAGAGAATGACTAATGTGGGAGGGGTCATTATGTCAGCTGGTTTCCTGAAGCAGCAGGAAGTATAGATAGAGGGGAGGCTAGTTTGTGTAATGGATTGGGCTGTGTTCAAAATCTCTGCAATTTCTTGCAGTCTTGGACAGAGCAGTTGCCATGCTATGATCCATCTGGGTAATATGCTTTCTGTGGTGCATCTGCAAACATTGGTAAGAGTCATCAGGGACATGCCGAATTTCCTTAGCTTTCTGAGGAAGTAGAGGTGCTGGTGTGTTTTCTTGCCGTAGCATCAATGTGGCTGGACCAGGGCAAACTGCTGGTGATGCTTACACATAGGAACTTGAAGATCTCAACCATATCCTCGTCAGCATCATTAACAGACAGAGGCATATTCTCCGGCCTGAAGTCAATGGTTGACTCCTTTGTTTTGCTGACATTAAGGGAGAGATTGTTGTCTTGACAACATGCCACTAGGCGCTCTATTTCCTTGCTGTACTCTATCTTGTCATTATTTGAGATCTGGCCCACTACAGTGATGTCATCTGCATACTTGTAAATGGAATTAGAGCAGAATTTGGCCACATGGAGTATATTGGGAGTATAGTAAAGGGCTGAGGATGCAGCCTTGTGGGGCACCAGTGATGAGGATAATTGTGGAGGAGCTGTTGTTGCCTATCCTTGTTGATTGTGGCCTGTTTGTCAGAAAGTCAAGGATATGGTTACGGAGGGGTGTGCAGCGTCCCAGGTCTAGGAGTTTGGAATTATGGTGTTGAAGACATAGGAATCTCTGTATTTAAAATGAAAAATGCAAAAATATAGTTGTTAAATACAAAAATATCAAAACAGCTAATGGAAAATTAGCTTTAAGGGGAGATCATTTCATTAGATCTGTGATAGCCCTGGGTAAACATAATTTGTATACTGTGCACACTGGGTACAGTGCCTTAGGATGTGTTGACCTTGGAAGGAATACATCGTAAATTTACTGCAATTTTACAAGTGTTCTGACAATTAAATTACATAAAACAATGTTGTATTCTACAGAGCACAGAAAATTTTAAGGGTGATGTGATTGATGTTTTGAAACAAGTGGATTGGGAGAAGCTTCATCTGCTGATACAGAAGTACAGCTCAAAGTAATACAAACTTTAAATCACGTAAAGGATGGTAGAAATTTGGGGCAAATACAATAAAGGTTAGTTTTATTAAGACGTCAGTCATGCTGATATTGAATGGTACATAGGTTATGAATGTCTGAATTCTAGCGTTATGTTGTGATCAGTCAGATTTTGTATACCAAAAGGAAGATTAATTTCAATTAAGAATGATTATGCTAATAAAAATCTGCCCTTATACTTTTGGATATTATTTAACAGTCTGTTTCTGTAGTTTTCACTATTAATCACTGACAATCATCAGTTCCAAATTGACCTTTTCACAAATTTACCACTGGCGATCCATGATCATCTCAGAATTAATAGTTCCTGCCGATTACCAAAGTTGAGTGCAGCCTGGTAAAATTGATTCCTATGAGTAGGAAATGATTAACAATGAAACTCTGGATTTCTCCACTTGTCTTCAAAATCTAGTAAAGATAAGCTGTTGAGTGCACAGTCTTAAAGCTAGACCTACAATTCATATGTGATATTTGACAGGAACCAATGATTCTCTGAAGTAAATCCTGCAAAGTGTGATATTACCACATTGTACCACAGATGAATTACAGCCTGAACTTTAGTTTCTATCCTGGTTATCCACTGTTTCATACTACGTGTTTTATTTATACCACATACAGAACTGTTGCTTGTTTTATTTTGTTGATGGACATTTGTACACATCAAGGTGTGGATGTTGATCACATTTTCCACTGAATTTGAGTTAACTTCCTCTCGGGGTAATATCTAGCTCAACCAGATGAGATAACATGAGCAAATTAAATTATTCCTTAATTCAATACTTACCAATGTAATACAGCCATTCCTTGTTAACATATTTTATCATTCGGGAATAGTTGGGGCTCGTAGCTTCAGGGACATTATGTTGCATTTCTGTTACTGGGACATCATAAAGCTGACTTTGCTGAGGTGGGTTAAGTACTCCAGCTAGAAAATGATTAAATGTACCTATACAATACTACTTTGTGTTATTTTGAAATTGTCGTCCATGTTTTATTTCAGCAGATGCTTCTTTATTGAAAAATGAAATGAACATGGTTTCCCAAAGCCATTACACTCGGCTGAAGAGATGTAACAGGACAGAAAGCTCCTGCTGTCAGCTTGTATTTGTGTCTAAAATGCCTTCATTTTTTTTCTCATGATTCACAATCATTTCTAAGCATAATAGCTCTTCAAGTTTATAAATCCCCCTACCATCTTTAGAAATACAGGCAAAAATCATATTTTGAGGGGTTTTTGGGAAAGTAGTGTAAATTTGCTTCTTTTGATCAGGAGTATCAGGATTGGAAAGATTAAGCTTTTGTGAGGTATTTTTGGCAACAAACAAATATACAAATAATTTGTTTATTCGTGCATTTAGTTTACCATTCATTCAGTTAATATTTGTAAGTCATATCCACCACCTATTTCCACTTTTCATGTTTCTGTAAGTAATTGACAACATAACCATGGTCATTTTTGAAACTCTTCTAACTCATCCATGTCTTATGATATTATTTGTCGGGATTGGTTTGGTGTCTGTACTCTGAGTTAAGTTTTCATCTTGTGCCCATTCTACTTCAAGGGCCACCTAGTTTGCTTTCATGCCAACAACCATTTCAGCCCCTGCATCCAGTGCTTTTCCTGATGAATACATTATTTCCTTTTCATTGGCATTTCCCTAATCTCACTCCTTTCACAATACAATTCATTCAAAACTGCCTCCTATATCAAGGCATCCATTAACTCAATCATCTATTAACCCAATCTTTGTTAATTACAGGTCCAAGTTGTTTAATATTTTGCTTTAATCTCTGCATGATCATGTCCTGACTCTATTTTGCTCTAGCCTTAAAGCCTTGCCTTTGAACTCTCAGTTCCTTTGAGTCATAGAGTTGCACAGAATAGAAGCGGGTTCTTTGGCCAACCACCAGTCTATTGCCAACCTTTTTGCCCAATATACTAATCCCACTTGCTCTCATTATGACTGAATCCTTCTATGCCTTGGCCTATTTAAATGTCTTTATAAATGCCTTTTAAATATAGTCTCTGCCACTTGTTCCTCTCACTGACTTGTATACCTTCACTTGTATAGATCTCTTCCTTCAGCATTCAGTCTCCAAGTTCCTCTTTCAATTTCATCCTCAGCCTGTCTCACTGAACAAATCTTTGTCCAGCCATGCTAAAGCTTGGCATTTGTTTTTAATTAACACCTCTGTGAAGTGCCTTTGGGATGTTTTGTATGTTAAAATTGCCACATGTAAGATTGTTGACAAAATTGAAAGAATGACACAAAGAACTAGCAGAAAGAAGCTGCAACTATACACCACACAATATTCTTTAAATAGCAGTTATTGTGACTACCAAGCAAAGCCACAATTGAATAGTTTTAAACATACACTTAGCAGTCTTCAATCTTTGTCCAAGACCAGTGTGATACTAGTGAAGTGGCTTCCAGTGTTAGATGAAACCCAGTCCTTGTTATCATCCCACTGATGGCTGCCTGGAACTAGTTGCTGTTTGCTGATTGCAAGAAGACAGCATTGGTTGCAAGGGATGGGGAAACTCCTTGGCGAGGTCCTGGCTAAGTTGTCAGTGGGCTGGGTGCTTTTTTTTGGCAAGGATTGTATTGAGCAGAGAGGAAAATAAAAATTTTTGGCCTGTTTTTCATGGTCTCCAATGGTTCATCTGAAGGTTGCTGGATCACTTTCTGAGTTCTAGGTACTTGTACAGCACATTTCAGCTATACCTGGAAAGTTCTGTTTTATACAATGTAGTGCTGGGCTGTTTCAACTTTTGCAGGCTTGAAAATCATATCAAGTTGGGGTTTAAGCATCAGTGGCTCAGGAGCTCCCACTGTTCCAGGTTCAGCAGTTTTCCTTCCACAACAGAAATGGGTAACGTACAGTGGCAAATTGACGTTACGTAGCCTATAGGTCACAGTTAAAATCAAGGTTGTTTTGATTACTACATTGTGGGCTTTTTACATGAAAGCTCTTGAGTGTTAGACCAGCCTGGCAAGGTTTTCTCTTTAGAGTTGTTGTGTTTCCAGTCCTAAAACAAAATTATAAAATATGTAGACTGATTTAAACAGGTTTCAGTCAGCACTGTGTGGTTGTAACCTATACCTGGCTGTTTCTACTTCCAGAGTACCAACTAATCCAACCAAGTTGAAAAGTAGAGCTTTGTTTATGCATGACAATCTTGTTTTTAGAAAGATTAGAGATACTAACAGGATTTGTCTTGAATGTACTGAAAATTTCCAGGGCAGTGGCAATATTTGCCTACGGATTAATACCGGACACAGTATAAATGGAGTGAGATTTTACTTATTTTTGAATTAGATTACATTTGATCTGTTTGGGTCATTTCACTGAATGAAGTGTTCAAATGTAATTACAAAATAACTTCACTTTTGTTTTCTAATCATAGTTTCCTGTAAATGGATGCCGCTATGGATTATGAAAGGCCGAATGTTGAAACTATCAAATGTGTCGTTGTTGGAGACAATGCTGTAGGAAAGACACGACTTATCTGTGCAAGAGCATGTAATACCACCTTAACTCAGTACCAACTACTGTCAACACATGTCCCCACTGTCTGGGCAATTGATCAGTATCGTGTTTGTCAAGAGGTAAGAATGTTTTTTCTCAAAAAATGATTCTGAATGAAAAATGTACCGTGTTTTGAATATACTCCAGAATAAATATTTACTTTGTTTCAATTAGTTCTACAAATTCAGAGAATCAGCAAGATTTTGTTGTGCAAAATTTATTATTGAACAATACGGTGGATGAGAATAGCATGAAATTATTCAATTTTTCCATAATGTTGATCTTAGTTTTTTTTACTTCTTTGTAGAAGTAATGGACTTCTAAACACAATTTTATTGCAAGTCTTTAACATCTATAATAGCATGTAAATAATTTTGAATGGATAAAATTCAACTTCGGATTCAAATTGAAATAAACTTGGAATTGAAAATCCTTTGGAACCCTTTAGAAATCCTTCTGAAATAAAGATCAAGTTTTTAAATTATTATGTACAAAAAGTTTACTTTTAGGCAAAAAGGCAAAAAACTGCAGATGCTGGAAATTGGAAATTATCAGGTGAAAGGTCTGAAGAAAGGTTAATGACCTAAAGTATTAACTCTTTTTCTGTCTCCATAGATACTACTGGACCTAGCTTTTTCTATTGTTATTTATTATTCAATATTTTAAAAACTTGTTTAAAATGCAACTTCCAGCAAAATTATTTTGTATTGTAACTCTATTTGAAGATACCCGAGATTTGACCAATGCTTTTACAGCTACCTTGAGGTTTTCATTATAAATATTACTCATCCCTGTTGAAAAGTTGTTGTGTTGTTTAAGATATAAGATATTTATTTATTAGTCAGATGTACATTGAAACACACAGTGAAATACATCTCTTGTGTAGTGTGTTCTCGGGGCAGCCGCAAGTGTCACCATGCTTCTGGTGCCAACATAGCACACGCACAACTTCCTAACCCGTACGTCTTTGGAACGTGGGAGGAAACCAGAGCACCCGGAGGAAACCCACACAAAGACAGGGAGAACATACAAATTCCTTACAGACAGAGGCTGGAATTGAACCCAGGTTGCTGGCGCTGTAGTAGCTTTACACTAACTGCTACACTACTATGTATTATGCAAAGTGTAGTAAAAGTATTATGCAAACCGAAGTAATTGAGAAACATTTTAACATAGTATGTTCTTTGCTTGTGTAGTTGTACTTATGGAAGTCTAGGATGAGAATTTTGAGCTCATCTGAGTGATATTAATGTGATATGGTAAAGTTTGATGTTGAAAATCTCATAATAGATTGAAACAATTAAATGTCCAATTACATTAAACGTTTGTGTTTAGGTGCTCGAACGTTCCCGTGATGTTGTAGATGAAATTAGTATATCACTAAGACTGTGGGATACGTTTGGTGACCACCATAAGGACAGGCGTTTTGCATATGGCAGGTAAAAACAAAATGGGGAGAAAGCCACACATGAAACATGCACTTGTGTTACATGAAATAAGTTGTTCAATCATAATAAAGAAAAAGTTTAAACCGTGAATTTAAGAATGAACTTTTTACATGAGTAAGATGGATATTGTATGATTAAACGTGAATGGCCCAATATACCAATACCAACATTTGAACATTGAAGTTCAAGTTCAGTAAGCTTGGTAGTGAAGTACAAACATTGTTACATATTATAAAATGGATCCATTTTTAGAAACAATTTTTAAGCAGGCTTAAGTTGGCTGCTGCAGATTGAACATGGAATATTAGTGATCAGTTTTTTTGATACCAAAGCTAGAAAGCCCTTTTCAAGAAGAGAACTGAATAATTTGTAAATTGCTTACCAATTTTTAACATTGATTATAATATATGTAAACATTGTATGTGGTGGCTACTTATTGGGGCAGACATAATCCTTCATTTCAGACCCTATTTTGCTAGCCTGTGTTATCTGATGATAGTTGTAAACATTTTTGCCAAGTACGTTTGTAAAATGAACCTAGTGCATGGAATGCAGAGCAATGATTCCCTTATTCGTGTTCCTTAATTACACATTCACATTTTGAAACGAGTTTTTTGGGAAGTTTTACAGTTAAATTTAAAAGGCATTATAAGCACAATCAAAAAGTGAGACTCATTACTCTGCAACAGAAGTACCAGTTACATAATTCAAAAATTTAAAATCTGAATCTTGCGCAGCTGGAATTTTGGTGCATGTTGTTAGTTCTCTAAACATTGTCTAATATCTACCAAAAAAATGCAAAGTAGGTCAATCAATAGCTGAAAATAGTAAAGAGCTTAATGTTTAGGTTAGAAGCCCTTCATCAGAATTAAAGTAGGTGAGGCCTTTATGAAGAGGAAATAGTTGAGGGTAAATGTGGTAATTTCAAGATAAATATTGTTAAGCTTGATGGTGTACCAAAATGATCTAGTTATGCAGTGAAAAGGAACTGACATAGGAAGGACCCATGTGGAATACTATCAACGAATGGCTTGAATGTGAAGTTCCAAAAATCAATTTATCAAACCAGAAGGATACATAAAGCCAGGAGTAAGAATGGTGTCAAATTATTTTTAAAATTCATGTTATGGTAAGGACTTCATCCACTGTTAGAAATTATGACAAGTACCAACTGTAATTTGATAAAATGGAAATAGTCCTTTTAAGTTGCAGGAAACTACCTCTACTGTTTCCTGGCAGGTTGTCATTGAGCAATACAGAGGTTCAAGGAGCATAGGTTGGAGGGGAATGACAGATTGAAAATAAACAAAGTGTATAAATACAGCAAAAAAAGCGCAAAATTGCTGGAAATACACGGCCAGCAGCAGCTGCAGAGGGGAAAACAGTTAACATTTTGGATTAATGGTGATTCATCTAATTTTATTTAGATGCCAATCTGTAAAACTGAAATAATTTTAAGTTGCTTGTGATTATTAAATTAAATCTAGTAGTATCAAAAATGAAGGCTTTTTTTTAAATGGTTTTCACTGGAAAGAACTATGTATAAATTATTAGTTGGTTGTTTCCATCCATCTGTTGTCAGTCTGCTTCCATGCAATTCCCCCTGAAAAATAAAGATGGAACCATCTGGGCTGTGACTTCTCCAGAGCTGCTGGGAACAGCTGCTAGATGACAGGAGCTGTGTCTTTCAGGGCTGGGTTTTAATGATGGTTCTTGCTTTAGTTTTTGTACTTTCCATCTAACATCTCAGTAAAATATGACTCTTATAGTTGAGCTTGGTCAAAATTAATAAGATCAATCAACCATTTGGATTTAATTTTTTTAAAGAAGGCAGTCTGCTACTCCGTGTGCTGTGACTAAAGTGATTCAGAATTTGTATAGGTTCTTATCTGAAGAATACAAAATAGGTTACTACAGAATGCCACTTCTCAAAATCCCATGAATGCTGAAAACTGGATAATGAGTTCAATGTGAGATCCAGACTATGAAGCATATATATGTGACAATTTATTCCTTAAAACTGTTGCCACTGTTATAAAACCTACGTCATGGGTTGATTTGGACAAATAACAGTAAACGCACGAAATTGTCTTCATCTCTCCAAGTTACCAGCAAAATTCCTCTCTGCATACATGGGTTCCAATCCTCCCCCCTCCACTGCACCCTTTTTAGCATATTGTCATCACTTTTCATCTTCTAGACAAAGTTACAAAATACTTTTTTTGCTTAATTTTCTAATTTCCTTCTCAAGACATCAACTCTTTTCTATTGAAATCTCTACCAATACCACATATCCCCTGGTAGAACCATAGAGCACTACAGCACAAAAAACAGGCCATTCAGCCTTTCTAGTCGGTGCCGAAACTTCATTCTGCTTGTCCTATTGACCTGCACACAGTCCATAACCCTCTAGATCTCTCCCGTCCATGTATCTATCCAATTTATTCTTAAAACTTAAGAGTGAACACGCATTTACCATGTCAGATGGCAACCTGTTCCACACTCCCACCACTCTTTGAGTGAAGAAGTTACCCCTAAACCTATCCCCTTTCACCCTAAAGCCATAAGATGGGTAACTTTCACAAGAACCTTTCTTTCACCCAATAACCATTACTAATGAAAGTTAGCAGGCTGTTTAGCTTTGGTGTGGGGTCACCAAAATGGAGGTGGGATAGGCTGCAAGAGAACAGGAACCTCTTGGCCAAAATGAAGGTCCTTACTCAGCATGCTTACAACATGAATAACTAGATAGCTATAAAGAGCAAAGTGCTTTTTTTTTCCCTGTCCCAACTTGTGAGCACTGACACAAGTTGCAGTTTTTTTTCTTTAAACTAAATCAACATAAACCAGATTGAAGCATGGAACTAGGTGTGAATGTGACAGGCCAATAATATGGGATAATCAAGGCAGATCGACATAGGCTCAGATTCAGTATATCTCAGTGTACCTACAATATTTGAGTTGATTGCACTGTTAACTAGGACCATATCAGTTCAGTGATAGCGTTCTTGTTTAGGTCAAACTTGAATTACAACCTAGGACAGTTCCTGTGTTCAGTACTGAAAGGGTGCTACGTTGTGAAAGGCTTGTTCTTTAGAATGAGACATCATATCAAAACTCTTTAAGTCAATTTAGGAGGATATCATGGCCATTATGTAAACTTCAAACATAACCACCAAAGAAAGAAATAATTTGCAATTCTAAATTGACTTTCAGAGTGTCATTAGATCCCAAGGTACTGCATTGCAGCCAATGCAGTGCTTCTGAAGTTAAGTCAATTGTAAAGAAGTGAAGCAAAACATATACCATAGTCCCAGAATAGCATTGAGATAAGCAGTTAATTTGTTTTCAGCCAAAAACAAATTGCTGGAGGCAGTCAGCAGGTCAAACAGCATATGCACCCCTGGGTTCTGAAGGAGGTGGCTTTAGAGATTGCAAAGGCATTGGTGATAATTTTCCAGGAACCAATAAACTCCGGCATGCTTCTGGAGGACTGGAGGGTTGCAAATGTAGTCCCGCTGTATAAGAAAGATGGGAGGCAGCATAAAAGAAATTACAGACCTATCAGTCTGACGTCGGTGGTGGGAAAGTTATTGGAATCAATCCTCAAGGATGAGGTTATGGAATACCTAGAGGTGCAAGGCAAGATAGGTCCAAGCCACCATAGTTTCATAAAGGGAAGATCCTGCCTGACCAACCTATTGGAGTTTTTTGAGGAAATCTCAGGTAGGGTGGATAAGAGAGAGGCTGTGGGCATTGTGTATTTAGACTTTCAAAAGGCCTTTGACAACGTGCCGCACAAAGGGCTGATTAATAAGATGAAAGCTCGTGGAATTACAGTAAGGATATTAGAATGGGTGGAGCGTTGGCTGGTTGGCAGAAAGAAAAAGGTGGGAATAAAGGGATCCTGTTCTGGTTGACTACTGGTTACCTGTGGTGTTCTGCAGGGGTCAGTGTTGGGGCTGTTTCTCTTTACTTTGTACATTAATGATTTAAGATGTTTCCCTTGGATAAGTCCAGGACCAGAGCGCACAATCTTAGAATTAGAGGGTACCGGTTTAAAACAGATGAGGAGGAATTTCTTTAGCCAGAAGGTAGTGAATTTATGGAATTCTTTGCCATGTACAGCAGTGGAGGCCTGATTATTGGAGGCGTTTAAGGAGGAGATAGATAGGTATCTAATTAGTTAAGGTATTAAGGGATATGAGGATGCGGCCGGAAATTGGAGCTAGAAAGGAATAGTTTTTTTAGCATGGAGCAGATTCAGTGGGCTGAATGGCCTACTTCTGATCCCTTGGCTTGTGATCTCGTGAAAGGAATTGTCAGCACCCTGCATCAGGCTGAGAGTGGAGAAGGGAGATAACTGGTATAAAGAGGAGAGTGGGTGGAGGTGACAGGTGGACTGAGGAGGATGATGGGCAGAAGGAGCCAGATGGGGGAGAAGTGAGTTGGGAGACGGAGGCAGGTGGGTGATATGAGGAAGCCGACAAGGAAAATCGACAGTTGATGACGGGTGAGGAGAGCAGGTGAGGTGGAGGCAGAGACTGGAGGGTGATAACACGGGCAAAGGCTACCAGTGCTGGAATCTAATAAGAGTGGTAATGGGAACCATTAAGGACAGATGGAAGCAAGTGATGGGATCTGGTGGGTTAGTGAAGTGTGTGGCTGGTAGATGGATGGAACTGACGAGGATGAAAATGGGTGATAGGGAGAGGGGTATGGGAAAGGGAACAAAAATAGGAAGACCAGAGGTGGATT
>JARFYF010000012.1:37959886-37974121 GCA_030265395.1 Rhina ancylostomus | reverse complement strand
CCCCCCCCCGCGCCCCCGCCGAGAGAGGGAGAGAGACAGAGAGAGAGAGGGACAGGGAAGAAAAATGCATTCTTTGGGGAAATTTATTGCCAAAAAGCTATCATTTCTTTCAAAAGTATCATTTGCTTCAAGTACTGAGATAGCAAAACCTGTGGAGCCATCAGAGACAGTGTTAGAATGCAGATACAATCATTGACAGCTGTCTTTTAATGTCTGCCTCGTCTGTTCTTTCCCTGTGATACAAGTAGATGAAATAGTAACTGTAACAACCCATTCAGGCCCTTGATCTTGTATTATTATCCATAAGAACCTGCCCAATCCTGCACTGAGTTCACTTTGGCACCTGATCGCTATTTCTCAAGCATCCAAAAATCAACTGATCTCAGCCTTGAATATCTTTTGAGTATGGACAGCCCAGGTTGAAAATGCATAGGATTTACAGTCCTCTGCATAAAAATTGTTCTTCCTAATCTGTCCTAAATGGTTGCCCCTTTGATGAAACCATGCCCCCTAATTATAGATTTTTAAAAATATATTGTATATAAAATGGCAGCCTCTCAGACATTTCATCCTCTCAAGCCATCTCCAGCTTCTTTCTTCTGTCATTTTTCTGTCCCTACAATCCTTACATTTGCCTTTTTAATTGTCCTTCCCTGGTTTAAGTCCCCATTGGACAAGCACACAGAATTCCACATGGTACCCATTGTCATCTGCATGTCATATCCTTTACTCCTACTAATCTTAACACCCAGAACATATACTTGGGGTGTGGCAGGCAGGGCATATGCTCAAGGATTGATCATAATCACCTTACCTCACCCCACAGAACTCTGCCCCTCAGATTCCACAAGCTTCACCAGGCACAATAGTGTAGTGGTTAGCTTAACGCTATTACAGCACCAGCAACCCAGGTTCAATTCTCGCCACCATCTGTTGGGAGTTTGTACATTCTCCCCATGTCTGCGTGGGTTTCCTCTGGGTGCTCTGGTTTCTTCCCACATTCCAAAGATATATGTGTTAGGAAGTTATGGGTGTGCTACATTGGCACCAGAAGCGTCAGCTGCCCCCAGAAAATTCTATGCAAAAGATGCATTTCACTGTTTTGATGTACATATGACTAATAGCTTATCTTTTATTTTGCACTAAAACAGCTGCTTGATATTAACAAGTTTATTATGGTTAATTACACTGATATTCTAGCTTTGAATGAAGCTTAGCTCAGGGGTGTCAGTAGGTTGTCTTTTACCCATTACTTCCCAACACCTGCCCAATCTGCCATTGTCTTAGTGTCGCCCTCATCACCAAAGCAGATCATTTTCTGGACCCATTGTTGTAGTTACTTCTCCAAATACTACCTTGCTTTTCTCCTGTGTCTACTTGAAGATCTTTTGTTTTTAAAAAAATCTCTCAATCTTGACCATTTCAAGACACTTTTCTGTAGCCCTCATCACTGAAAAATCTACTCAACTACACTTTCTTCTGTGTCTTGACAATCTCTTCCCAAGTAGCTTACAAATAGTTTCAAGCTAACATTTTAACTGCTTGCCATAACCCTTCTGCAGATGCCAATCTACTCAATAATTCCTTACTTTCAAAGTTGGGATACTATTCATCTTGTCCAATAAATCCTTTACTTCCTCCCATTTTAGACTTTCGTCTCCTATAGCTGCCAACTTCACTAATTACTTCAACTATTCATTACCCAAATCAGGTTGCCGTGCCCAATTTACCATTTCTCACTCCTGTCTAAAGAGGAGTTCCAGCATCAGACCGGAGAGCAAAAAATCAAAGCTTTTTTGCCCACATTATTGGCCACCTTATCTCCTTCCCATGAGGACAACCTGTCATCAACTATCCTGAAAATCTTTGCTAGAAAATAAGTGTTTAAATGGAGGGAGACTACAGAATACAGCTTTACAGAGGGATCTGGATGTCTTCTAATTAGTATACAGGTACAGCTAGTAATTAGAAAGCAAATGGAAATGTGCTTTGTTTTGCAACAGGGAAGGAATATAAAAATCAGGAAGCTTTGCTACAAGTGTACAGGCTGTTGGTGATCACACCTGTAGTACCATATACAGTTTTGGTTTCCTTATTTAATTAGTATTGAAGGCAGTTCAAAAGATTCTCTAGCTTAAATGGGCTGTCTAATGAAGAAAGGGTGAACTATTCAGGGAGTGATTTTATTTAAAGGAGTGATTCTGATGGGCATCAGAGTAGATACTGAGATTCCTCCCCCACATGGGAGAAATTTAAAACCAAAGGATTAAGAGAACATTTTCAGCATTCTCAATCCAAGTTCTTCACTGTTTAAATCAAAGCATATAAAAACCAAAGAGATACTAATAAATTTTTGGATTACATGAGAAAAAGTCACAGGGACAGACAGGAAAATGAAATGAATGTCAAGATCAAATTAGTCAGGATTTTTATTGAATGCCAGAAGGCTTGAGGGGCAGGGTGGCCTACTCTTATGATGCAACATAGAACTTTTATAAAACACTGGTTATTCCAAAACTGGAATATTGCTTCCAATTTTAGTCACATTTTAGGAAGCATGCAAATAATTGACAATACAAATCAAAACTACACATTCTTAAAATAGAAACAGAAAATGAGTTTGACCAGTGTTTCTCTTTCCACAGATACTGCCCGACTAGCTGAGTGTTTTCAGTATTGTCCACTTTGATAGACTATAATTGTTCCAAAAGAGGAGGAATTCAGCAAAAGGATAGAATGAAGCAGCTGGATACATTATTCATGGTGCAAGAGGCTGGAAGTTTTGATAGAAATACCAATGACAGGTTTGCATGTTACTGTTATATCTATAACCAGCAGATAGGTTCAAAATGACAGGCAAAACATTCAGGTGTAATACAGAATCTGAAGTTTGTTGCCCGACAGTAACTATTGAAGTTTTCCAAAAGGAATTGGTTAGTCACTTTGAAAAGAATAGGCTACAAAGACCAATAGAATGGGACTGACTGAATTGCTCTATAGCCTTGATCAGCTAAAATCAGTCCAATACCATGTTCAAGCTATTGTTGACACTGCAACGAGATCACACTGAACAGCAAGCTCTGCTGGATTAAAAGAACAAGGAAACAAAATGCTAGATGCACTCAGCAGGTCAGGCAGCATCTATGCTATACTGCAGTAATGGTTAATTTTCTCATCTTCCATTTAAATGGATACTGCAGCTTCCCGGACACAATATCAAAGTGTTTTTTTAAAGAAAATATCTATACTAGTCATTTCTGCTAAGTCTTTCATCTGCAATTTTGGGTTTCCTCACTCCATTAATATAACCTGATGTGCTGGTCTTGTTCCAGTCCTGCTTTTATCAACACAACAGAGCAGAACAGCCACACTCTCACTGCCGTCAGTCTGGTTTCACCCCATCAGATATTTCCTCTATTCCTCTTACCATTTTCTCTTCAACTCAAACCTTTACCTCTTTCCCAGTTCTGACAATGGGTCTGACCTGAAACATTTCGGTATTTTTCTTTCCACACAAGCCTGCAATCATGGCTGCATGCTTTCCTCAGACTGTTGGCACAAGACAGCCTAATCTGCTTTCTGTGGCACGGTGGCTTTTTATGAAAGTGAATGGAGAACCCAAATGTTGCAGAAATATCCAACTCCACACTGGAAGGATACAAGTTAAGTGCTATGGTCACTAATAAATGTTATACTCACCTTGAAGTTGCAGTCATGTCTGGGATAGGAAAATTTTCATAAGAACATCCTTGTGTAAACAGCCATCTCATATTTAAACCTCAACCAAGGAATAAGGCTTCTTGAATATTAAGTAGGTTCAGTCTCCTACTGAGACCCTTTGACCCCCTTCCATAACCTCACCTTGCCATAAGGGAAGGGGATTGCTTACTTGCAACCACATGAATGGAAGCAGCTGACTTATGTAGAAGCTTTAAAGCCAGCAAACTGCCTCAGCTTCTGTCACACCAGCAAGAACTCTGCAACTTACTATGAAAAACAATTACTACACAGTCTAAGCAACAAGTATTAGTCAACTTCTTTTAGGCAAGTAGATGATCCCTTTAAATAGCATTGATGGCAGGGACACCTTCAAACTAAAAACTACTAACGTCAACATGTGCCTTCCTCCAACATTTACCAGTGGACACCAATTCACGAGCACTGTAGATGCTATTTTGGCATTCAAAAGTGCACCTGTGGCACTCACACCTGCATTTAGAACAGCAGCAATAATTTCAAATGCAGGATAAGTTATTTATACTCCAAGGAATAACCCATTAATCTTTTGGTTCACCTCAGTTAAGGAACTGTAGCTAACACAGGTATTCATAACAGTCAAAGTGATATCCCAGTCATTGTTACTGTTAAGAAATTTAAAATATTGAAAATTAGTTTCCACATAAGGTTCAGGAATAATTAGGATAAACTACCAGTTTCTACATTTCCTTTTACTGTTAACCAAAACTGCACCATTTTGCTCATTGTACTTCATCTAAAAGTCAAAAAGGTCTAGCCTGGCAGATTGAATGTGGTTCTGGATGCAGTGCTTGGAGGATTTGAGGCAACAAACCTCCCCTCTGCCTTTCCAATTACATTGGACAGAATTCTGGATCTATGATGCTGCTGACCCAAGTCACTTGCTACTTACAGGATGCTTTCACACTTGACACTGCTTCCAAACACAGTAGTGTAACGGTTAGCGTAACACTTTACAGCACCAGCAACCCAGGTTTAAATCTGGCCACTGTCTGTAAGGAGTTTCTATGTTCTCCCCATGTCTGCGTGGGTTTCCTCCCGCATTCCAAAGATGTACAGATTAGGAAGTTGTGGGCACGCTATGTTGGTGCCTGACACACAGCAACACTTGCGGGCTGCACCCAGAATACTACGCAGAAGGATGTATTTCACTGTGTTTTGATGTACATGTGACTAATAAAGATCTTATATTACTTCATACATGCTAATCTGATACACATTTAACTTGATGTGGCAGAAAACACAAAATGATCCACCCTCTAATATAGTGGTTAGTGATTAATGTAAAATACAGTGGATTGCTGGAGTGAAGAATCTGAAGACTGGTTCTTTCATTGCAGATGTCTGGGTTTTGGAATTTTAGCAGAGGCCTGAGGCATCTGCACTGACAGAAACATCAGAAGAGAAAATTACACTGGATTTAGCTTTTAGTGGTTGAAGGATGATAATGCAAAGTACACTGCTGAGCTAAAAACCTTAATGTCCAAATATGATCTGTGCATTCATGATAGGAATATAGGAATAATGAATAACATTAGCATATTAAACCAAGGAATACACTACAATTGTTTGACAAACTTTGGAGATCCACAGTACAAGTTGCATTGGATGCATTTGCTTCATTGAACAAACCTCAAAGCAAGTTCCCAAGGTAAGCAATTCTTTGGCCAGCATACAAAATTTACCCACTGCAACTATATCTAGTCTTAGTTTACAAATCCAAGAAAATGGTGTAAGTTTGGCTTTATTTATATTTACAAGTTATACAAGTACAAAAACAATTGTGCAACTATTGAGGATAGCCAGAGGGAAAAATACATGGATACCAACAGACGAATCTACAGAACTTCAATACAGGTATAGTTGTAACCAGATTTTAAAAAGCTGAAAATAAATTCTCATTTAATGATTGCCAATAGCTTTGTTATCAAGCAGAGACTGTCACCTTTCTTCAGGAATTAATTCCTTAGAACATTGGCAGGGAGACTGGACTTATCCAAGTCATCAAAATATGGGTGATGCAAAGCTTCCTTTGCAGAGATTCTTCTGGTAGGGTTGTAAATCAACATTTTCTGGTAAAAAAGAAAAAAAACAGTACATTAGCAAAACATCCCATGAAGTGACACTATTTTAAGCAACATTAGGCATAACAAAAATCCAGGTCACTGAATTTCATAGAATTGTAGACAACTCAAAAATGCAAGCTCTGCAAAGAAATATTCCTTCTACTACAAGGGCAGCAAAATTGACATCATTTTCTGCATTTTAGCAACCAATTTCACATGCACAATACACTGCAGCAAACAATCTGCTGGGCAGTGACCTACCTGAACACATGCTTTGTATTTTAGAATTCTATCAGTACAAGCTTTATTTTACATTGCTTCCAGTGATGTCAATTAAAGTCTACTCATTTCAATGCAAATTAGTTTTGAGATTGCTAAATAATTGGAACAGTACAACTGCTTCCAATTAGCAAACTTTACAATGCAAGCTTGCCTGGAATGTAGAAATATAGCAAATTAGTATTCAAGCTTAAATGCAGTGACCCCACAGTCAAAAATCCTTTCCATAGGATACAAGGTAAAGACTAGACATTGTTCAGAAATGGTTACATGGAGGGAACATGTACAGATTGGATCCTGCTACATAGCATGAACTTGCATTGTTAAATCAAACAATAGAAGAAAGCATAGATGATATTTGCAATATTCACATACCGCAAGCAGATCAAGGCCATTCTGATCTATATTCTTCACTTGGGATAAGTTCCCTGCTTTCCACTTAGGGAAGGTGTTCTTGTAATCTGGTAAAGTTTCAACATCTGGCCAAATGTCATTGTTTGGTGTACCCAGTGTCCTGAAAGCAAGAGAAACAATGTTTTTCATTTCTGTAAAGGTGGTTCAATGTTACCTAGCATGTAAATTGCAAGCTGCACTTATGGTTCAAAGTCTTCAGCAGTGCAATGGGGATGTATTACGAAGTATTCTATTAATTGTAGTTCTCTTCTTAAAAATGTGAAAGTCCTTAATTGTTTCTCCAGAACTGCAGGACAGCTTTGAGGCCATAATTATAGGACACCATTTTATACAGCACAAAATAGAGAAGTAAAGAAAGATTTTCAGGGAGATAAGAGAAAAATTTTCCCATTGTAGTGTTAGAAACTAGACAATAGAAGTTTAGGAGAAGGGGCATGAAGTTTAGCAAGCACATTCTCTTCACCCCTGCTTCTGTGTGGGTGCTGGAGGAGGAATTCTTGCAACATTTAATTGGCATCTGGGAGAACTTGAATTGCCAAATTATAGGTGGTTATGGGCCAAATGCTGGTGAACAGAATTAGTCTAGTGGGTACTTGTTGGTCAAGTACATGGTCATGGTGGGCTGAAGGGCTTATTTCCACAATATTACTATGACCAGGAGATATTATACAAAGAAAGCACAGGAAAAGACTGGCAGTCAACAAGACTAATCCAAAAATATTCTATAGGCAGATGTACAGAACAGAAAATAATTTGCAAGGGGAGCAAGACCTATCTGACACCAGAAAGGAAATATATGGTGGCAGGGGACATGCTTGTTGTACTAAGTTTTTCAACAATTAGTTTTCACCAAGGAAGAGGATGCTAGTGGAACCCTCAAAAATGGACATCCTCGATGGGATTTAAAGTGAATTGGTCCAGATAAAATGTTAGGTTGCAGAGGGAAAACAAGGAGAAAGTTGCATGGGCCCTAGACACAACCTCCCAAATATCTACAGAGCCAAGGGTAGCACACATGGACTGGAAAATTGCAAATGTTACACCCTTGGCCAAAATATTTGCAGGGTTAACCTACCAGATATACACTGTATAATGGTGGTAGAGAAAGTTATAGAAATAATCAGGGACTGACAGCAGTCACTTAAGTGTGGATTGATTAGAGAAGGCATGGATTTGTTAAAAGGCAAGGCTAAATAGCCCAGTGAGTTTTTAAAATGGAGTAACAGGATTGAAGAGAGAAATTCAAATGAGGCATCAAACTTCAAACTATTTTTAAAAGACATCAAGTAACAGGCTTAGGAAATTGAACAGGGCTGTGACAGCACGCATAAAAAAATATTCTAAAAACAGGAAACACAATAAAGTTTAAAATGGAAAGCCTAGTAGTGGTTACCATAGATCCACACCAGGGCCTTTGCTTTTTGATGATCATTTGGAATTGGGCAAACGGTAATTTCCAAACTTGCAGATACCAAAACTTGGTGGCATTGTGAACTGTGAAGAGCAAGAGACTTCAAGGAAATGGTACAATAGGCAGATGAATTTTAATACCATGAAATGCAAAGCATTACATTTTGGTAGGAAGAAGCAGCAGCAATATTGAGGACACAAGAACAGATAGTTAAAAAGCATATGGGATTCAGGGTAGTTATACTTTATAACAGTGCTTTGTGTCATGAAAGATGGAAAGACTTGCAGGAAAAAAACCTTACTGAAATGATTTTAGGGATGAAGAGTTTAGTTGGTGTAAATACAGGAGAAGCTGGGGCTCTCCTCCTCAGGACAGGAGACTGAATATGTCTATTAGATCCCTAATCAAAATCATAAAGGGTATACAGTGTAAACATACCATTTCCATTGATGGAGGGTTCAAGAACCAAGGGTCATAGAATGAAGCTGATGGCAAAAAAAACCCAAAAGTCACAGGGCAGGGTAAAAGGAGGAGAGTTCAAGGCCCAGAAGTGGTTAAGGTATGAAGTGTACTGCCAGGGATGGATGTGAGACAAGATTCAATTGTAAATTTCAAAAGCAAACTAAATAAGGATAGAATTTACAGGACACTAAAGAGGGTAGGGAGAGTCAGATAAACTGGATTGCTCTTGGAGCTGGTTAGGAGTCAGGCCGAATTGCCTCTTTCCACACCAATCACTGATATTTTGTAATTAGCCAAGACCAACTTGGTCAAGGAGAAATTTGGGTTTCAATCAATCCTGTCAGAATGCTTTTTAAAATAATGATCCCATCACCAACCAAACTTAACTTTGTCCAGCTGTTAGAGAAATATCAAATCAAATTTGAGGGGGAGAAAGAGGCAATTAAGATAACAAGGAGGGGTGGTAGATGTTATGGAAGAGGCATGGAGACTAGGGTTGGATGAGTTTTGTATCATACACACACCTGAAAATTCTGAAAAGTTGATCAATCTCCGAGTCTCCATGAAAGAGAGGTCGCTTGGTAGCCATTTCAGCAAATATTGTACCAATACTCCAGATATCCACAGGAGTCGAGTAACGAGCAGAGCCCAGCAGTACTTCAGGAGCTCTGTACCACAGTGTCACAACCTTTTAAGTCACATTCAGAATTACTTATAGGCTTACAAAATTCACAGCTAAGTGATGCAAGTACAAGGAGCTCCCAAAACATTTCAATTTGGATAGCTAATGTTATATCCCAACAGTCAATCCCTGACAGTAACAAAGATAAAAATCAAAGCATACATCACTTTCCCTACAGGACTATTGACAACAGAAGGATCACTGCTTGTATGCCGTTCCCAAAAAAAAACTTTAAAAGAATCTATATAACAGATGCAGAAATATAAAGGTTGGTCTCAAAATAATTCTTTTCATCTCCATACCACAAGGTAAACATCAAATGTCATAAAGTTAAGTCATTCTGCTGCAAAAGTAAGGAAAAACTTGATCTCATCAGCACCAATGTACTTGTTGCCCACAACAGCATCAGTAAAGAGTGACCACTGCACAGTCCTTGTGGGGGATGAAATCCTGTTTTAAAAGAACACTTCACTATATAGGGCAGACTGCAAACAGATCCAGCAGCTCAGGACTAGGCATCCATGAGGTACTGTGGGCCATCAACAGTTGTACTCAACCACAGTGTACAACCTCATGATCAGACAGTTCCTCCACTCTACCATCACCACCAAACCAGGGGATCAACCCTGGTTCAATGAGCGGAGGGAACACCAGGAGCAGCACCAGGCATACCTCAGGATGAGCAATCAACCTTAAGCTGCAAAACATGGCTACTTGCATGCCAAACAACATGCAATGACAGAGCCAAGCAATCCTACAACCAATGGATCACAGCCTTCAACCCATTTGTTTCACTCCATGTAATATCAAGAAATAGCTGAAGGCATTGGATACAGCAAAGGCTATGGGCACTGACATTTGTTCTGGCAATAATACTGAAGACTGGTTCTTCAGAATTTGCCACACCTTTGGCCAAACTATTCCAGTACAGCTACAACACAGGCATCTATCAGACAATGTGGAAAATTGCCCAGGTATAACAGCAGGGCAAATCCAACCCAGTCAATTTACTGCCTCATTACTCCACTCATCATCATTAGTAAAGTGATAGAAGGGATAATCAATAGTGCAATCAAGTGGCACTTGCTTGGCAACAACCTGGTTCCAGAAGCTTAGTTTGGGTTCTGCCAAAGTCATTCAGCCCAACTTCATTACAGCCTTAATCTAAACATGGACAAGAGCTGAACTCCAAAAGGTAAGTGTAATTGTCCTTGACAGAAAGGTAACATTTGACTGAGTATGGCATCAAGAAGCCTCGGCTAAACTGAAGTTAATGGAAACCAGGAGGAAAACCCTCTAGTTGGGATCATACCGAGCATAAAGGAAGAGGGGCTAATCATCTCAGCCACAGGACATCTCTGCCTGGTTCATCAGGGTAGCATCCTAGTCCCAACCATCTTCAGCTGGTTCATGAATGACCTTCGTTCAATTGCAAGGTCAGAAGTAAGGATGTTTGCTGAAAACCGAACAACGTTCAGCACCATTTGCAACTCCTTGGATAATGAAGCAGTCCACGTCCAAATGCAGCAAAACCAGTACAATATCTAGGATTAGGCTGACATTCATGCCATGCAAGTACTGGGTAATGATGACATCAGAGAAACTCCAACCACCACCCCCTGGCATTGCCACCACTGAGCCCCCACTATCAACATCCTGGTGGTTACTATTGACCAGAAACAGATCCGGTATTCGACTACGATAGCAAGTCAAAAAGCCAAGAATCCTACAGCAAGTAACTCACCTAATACCCAAGAGCCTTGTCAATGGTGGACAAGCTAAGTCAGGATTGTGATGGAATACTCGCCATTTACCCAGATGAGTGCAGCTTCAACAACACTTGGGAAGCTTAATACAAGACAGCAGCCCACTTTGTAGGCACCTTATCCACAAGGATTCTCTCATACTACCACTGACACATAGTAGCACTGTTTATACCATCTACAGGATGTACTACAGCAACTCACTGAGATTGCTTAGGCAACACCTTCCAAACTTGGGTCCCCTACCATCTAGAAGGGGAATAAAAGCACGGGACCACCACCTAGAAATTGCCCTCCAAGTCACACATCATCCAGACTTGGGAATATAAAATCACTGTTCCTTCATCACTGGGTCAAAGTCCTGGAACTGTCTTCCTAACATTGTAGGTATACCCATACTTCCAGGACTGCAGTGTTTCAAGGCGGCACTTTCTCAAGGCCAAATAGGAATATGCAATTAAATGCTGGCTCAGTCTGTGAAGCCTAAATGGCTTGAATGAAAAGTAGAATTTATAACTGGACTCAGCACCAGCCATTAAAGCCATTTTAAGCAAGAAGTCACCAGCCATTAAGGAGTCACAGCTGAATGTTCAAAAGCACAGGCAAAGTTATTATTCTAAAATATCACTTCCCCTAGCAACAGAAAAAAAAGGGAGAGCAAATAAAGATCATCAGTAGGCTAGCCCAAAGATGTACTAATAAAACAGTATTTCATCAAAACCTGAAATGGCTAAAATTTAACGAGTCAAAGCATAAACATTACAACAATCTTAATATATCAAGCTCTTTGTTTCAAAAAAACTGTAGTTACACATAACTGAGAACAAGCAAAATGTATGGCCAGACTTACTTCATGTGTATAAACTCTGACAGGGACTCCAAAGGCACGAGCCAGACCAAAGTCAGCCAATTTAATAACCCCTTTACTATCAATGAGCAAATTCTGAGGCTTCAAGTCTCTGTGTAAAACCCGCCTTGAGTGACAGAAGGCAATCCCTTGTGTGATCTGGTATAGATAACTCTAGAAGAGAGAAACAAAGCACAATTAATAACTGTCAGGTTAAAGGTTTTCAATCTACAAATTGACCCCTACTTCAAAAATTAAAATTGCTTTGTTTAACCAGTCAGGAATGAATACAAATTGAATGTCAGTATATGGCATTGGGCATTACTAAACCACCACCCAGAGCCAAGTGCAAACACTACTGGAACTTAAATTTAAGTAATGAAACTACTGAATTACGGGAAATGCAAAAAGGTGATTTATTGATACCCCTCAGGGATAGCAGGTTTTCTTCCTTTCCCAGCTTGTCCTATACAATTCTGACTACAAAGTAGTCCGGGAAGCTATTCAGTTCAGGGATAATTACGGATGGATAATAAATACAGGCCTCCCCAGCAACATCTGCAATCAGACAAAAAAAACTAAAGATGCAATAAATCAGGCTGCCAAAAGAGACATGGTGCAGAGACAGCACAAAGCTATGCATCAGTGCATATCAAATTTCAAAAAAACATTTCTTACTGAAATGTTAATCACATTTACTATTCACCTTTCAGGCTTCAGACCAGAATCAAAATTTCATTGAAATAACTCCAGTAGTTTTTAAAAACAATAATTTTAAAGAGTAGCTATGCAACTCAACTCCATTTAGTGCAGGATTTGCTCCCTTTTGAAATAGGGAAAACAAGCCGAGTGCAATAACGTTCATGCAAGATACCCAATGAAAAGTGAACAGACAAGATAAATCAAGAAACAGTGAACAAGTCTGACAACTGCAGGATAAGGGGAAGGATTGAAACAGCTCTTTGGAAAGAATGAGTTAAAGCAAGAAACATCAATTAGAGGGCGATAAGAATGTGAAATGAGAGTTTAAAAAATGACCATATGTTCCAAGATGTTCAAAGTTATGTTACAGCACTTTTTAAAAAAATCCAAGTCATTAAATATAGGATTCATTGCATTTCAAACAGATTTTTATATTCTGCATAGGATTACAAGGTATCAGAAGCATTGAGGATAATTGAGCTTTACAAAATTCATAATTTAAAGAGTTTGGAACAGAAAGTAACAACTTCTCAGAACTAACCTTAGTAGTAGAATTGTAAGAGAAATGCAAATTTGATTTGAGCCCAAGAGCTGGCAAAGGCAAAGATGTAGAGTTGGAACCAAAATAAAAGTGTTTACAATTTATTCTAAGAAACCTGCCAGGGGACAGAAGATAAAAACCTTCAGCTTCACAATGAAAAATGTGGAGATCTGAAAGTCTGATAAATATGATGGCATCAGCAGCACAGGTTATGTCTGTATTACTGTTATTAGTAGACAAAAGGCTAGGGCAAATAAACTAGAACATGTAGAATTAAAAACATTAAACATGGCCAGGTATTGCAAGTGCCCAAGCAATAAAAGGTTAGATATGCTAATTTATAATTGAAACACTGCAAAGTTTCCAATTATCCCACCAAGCAATGCCAAAGATTTTTTTTAAATAGCCATGTACTGCAGATACCTTAACTAGCATTTGGTCCATCATCTGACGAGAAGGCAAGGAATCCAAATACTTTTTCAGATCCATTGAAAGGAATTCAAATACAAGGTATAGCCTTGCATCTTGCATTAATATATCTTGAAGGCTAAAGAAAGAAACATGCAAACTGCCATTATCACTCACCTCTCTACTCCATTAAAAACATGGGTGTACTTGCAGTGCCACAAAAATCCTATTTTGCCACAGTAGTCAAACAAAAAACAAACATTCAGGCGAACTCAAATTACATTTGAATATACCAAAAACACCAACTTCACCTTGTCTTTATACATACACATTGCTGGTTGGCTACTTAAAACAGGGAAACCAATTTCCACATAGCAACAAAATAAACACTGTTTGTGGTGGTTGAGGGATAATTGATGGAACAGGAAGAAACCATTATTCTTTGAATATTGCCATAGAATCTGTCAGTCCAAAAGAAAAAACTCAAGGTTTACTGGACCAATAGTAATTGAGAACACTAATGTATTTCCACAGGAGCGAGGGGAAATCGGCCGAGGAGTTCCGAACAGATAAGTTTATTTCCCCCCTAACAGTTCGGGGATAGCAGGGAGTAACTGCATAGGCACATAACGTCAGACGTTAGTGTGCGAACAGTTTAAAAATACCGCCGTATCCAGCGGGCAGTGGAGTGAGAGGGAGCAAAGTGATTGGGCTTTGGCAGTAAAAGGGGCAAGACAGATGAGTAAAGGTAAGGTTTACCTGTTATTGTTTTAAATTTCAAGTAGGATAAAGCTAGGTAGGGAAAGAATAGTTCAGATGGAGGAGATGGTGATGTGCAGCAGCTGCTTGATGTGGGAGCTAGTGGACCCTGCTTTGGGGGGGGGGGGGGGGGGCCACGGTGACC
>JARFYF010000012.1:37909226-37920194 GCA_030265395.1 Rhina ancylostomus | reverse complement strand
GGTCCAGAGGAGGTTTACAAGAATGATCCAGGGAATGAAAGGGTTAATGCATGAGGAGTGTTTGATGGTTCTGGGCCTGTACTCGCTGGAGTGCCGAAGGATTAAGGGGGATCTCATTGAAACCTACTGAATATTGAAAGACCTGGATAGAGTGGACATGGAGGGGATGTTTCCATTAGGGGGAGAGTCTAGGACCAGAGGGCACAGCCTCAGAATTAGAAGTATGTCCCTTTAGAACAGAAAAGAGGAGGAGTTTCTTTAGCCGGAGGGTGGTGAATCTGTGGATTTCTTTGCCACAGATGGCTGAGAAGGCCAAGTCATCGGGTATATTTAAAGTGGAGGTTGTTAGGTTCTTCATTAGTAAGGGTGTCAGAGGTTATGGGGAGAAAACAAGAGAATGTGGTTGAGAGGGAAAAATAAATCAGCCATGATTGAATGGCAGAGCAGACTTGAAGGGCCGAATGGCCTAATTCTGCTCCTATGTCTTATGGTCTTGTAGTAATCAGAATCTCGCGTTAACTATCTGTTTTGGATATATTCCTGTTCTTTATCTTGTAATAAATATACAGCGATGTTATCATTCTACAAGTGAATGAAAAGGTAGTTACATCTTAAATGGTTGGTGAGCCTCAGAAATTATTCAAGTTATCTTCACAATATTGACAGTAAATATTATTTCACAATGTATAAAAATGAAATGCATTTCATCTGTAAGGGAATAAAAACAATTGAGGTATATTACATGGCTGCCAGTCATCTACCTTTTTGGCATGAAATATCATAATTTCAAGCAAACATTTTGATATCCATTGTTATAATGTACACACTTTATTTTCCTTTCCTGTTCCATTTGAGTTTTACCTGTTAGAACATGCCACTGCAATTTATTACTGAGATTGCAAGCTTAGATCATATCTTGTGCACACCATGTAATGATGTTACTTAATGAGGAGCAGGAAGTTCTCAGTGTCCTGGCCAATAGTCCTTATTCCAAAAAAAGGAATCAGTTTATTATTTCAATTGATATAATATTACCTGAATGGATTTGGAATTGTGCATGTTTGCATTATAAGATTTATATCACACATAATTTTTTAGAGCTCAGATCTTGTGTTTAAAATAACTTTTAGCTCTCTGCATTTGCTTTCATTACACTGAGAAACCTTTAGTGACTTCTGGAATATGCACAGGCCTTCAAATTCACTCATAGAAGAAGTGAACCAATGTCCATGTCCTCTTCCTAGACAGCACCTAGTTACGCTCAGTTGGTTCCATCAAGCAGGTAGTTGACACATCATTTTAATGACTGATATTATCCACTTGAAGCAAACACTATATTCCATGCACTTGCGGGAAGAGATTTACCAGGTCAACAGAGAAAAAGATTCAAATGTGTGCTCAAAGCCTCTTTGGGCGGGGGGGAAATAAAATGCAACATTGCCACCAACTCTTGGCAATCCATGGCCCATGATGCTCAAAGTGGAAAAGGATTTTTGAGGTGATATTGAGAATCTCAGCTCCATGAATTGGGAGCACATGGGGGCCCTGTGGAAGGAGTGCACTGTCTCTCAAAGTGCTCATCCACACATTCCCTCGGGCACTTCTTGCCCCATCTGTGGAGGGATCTTCAGCTCCCATGTTGGTCTCATCGATCATCTTTGAACCTACAAAACAATGGGGTTGATGCAAGTCTTCATCAATACCCAGGGATTGTCTTCAAAGAAGAATGATGAACATGTGCATTTAAATGTTAAAGCCCAGAAATTGCTCTGTGATCGGCTGTTCCACTACATGAAGTGCTGTTTTGCAGCCCAAGTAATCCAGTGAAAACTTGAGGCATTTATAAACTATAATCACAGGGTCTAGGGTGGTGGGTGGGGTGTGGGGGTCGGTGGTGAGTGTGGGTAGTGAGAAGGAAAGAAAAAGAACTGAAAATATGAGCCAGGATTTTGAAGAGTAATGAAAATGATTAATCCACCTGGCTGCTGAGATTTGCTATGCAGCTGAGTACATTTGAGATTTTCATGCCAATGTGGATGTCACAAAGTTCTGGTCAGATGTTTCTGGTTATTTTTCTGAATACTTCCCTGGATGTTTCAGCAAATCTAGTGAGGGAACCACCAAGCTGCACCAATTCTCCCACCTCTGTGGGGTATCGGCACAAGAATACTGTGCCAGGCTGCACCTTGTGCAGGGATCACTTTTCCGTTGATCCTCATGAAGGAGAGTGGCTCTGAGTCATTCAGTTAAGTATCAGTTAATTTAAATATTCTTCTTGCATTCCTTCAGTACTGAGATGGACTATTTTAATGCTTTTATGTTTTAGTTTTTTTAATAGTTTTTGAATGTCAGAAATATTCAGAAGGTTTGGCAGTTTAGACAATGGGTTAAGCTGGTGGCGTGACTTAACTGGCTTTTAAAGGTTTCTCCTCTTGCTGTTTTTGTGGATGGTCTTGTTATGGTTTCACTCCCTCCCCCCCAACAGCCATGAAGGCCCTTTGCAGAAGGCCCTGTTAACATGTAGATTCTTGCTGCATGGCAGCCTGGGCTGGCAATGCAAGCAAAGGTGTGAGTTTTTAAGTAGCACTCAAGACCAGGGATATTGCTTAACAACTCTTTAGTACCAAAAAAAATGAATATGTGGATTGTCAGTCCTTCATAAGTATTACTAAATTCAATGGATTTTAAAGGAATTCAATTTAAAAATATTTGCTATCTTAGCTTTTACTTTGATCTCCTATGTGCTGTAGTCTTTAATTCGTGCTTTTTAAAATCTCAGTTGAAATGACGGTGCCTTGGTTTGTTTGTAAGAATTCTCAAGCACAATTTGCTGCCCAGCCCACTTGATTACATCATTTGCTGGATGCCTGGAGTCCCCTATAGCTTATTGCAAACTGAAATTTAGTTGGGGGGGGGGTGGGGTGAAATGAATATTCAGGCCACAGATATTGCTGGATCTATGTGAAAGCCGCTTTCATCCAAGTTTATGGTAAGTGCCATTACTTCAATATGACAAAATCCAAATGAGTGTGTGCAGCACATAGAGACAAATAAGTTCTGTGTAAGAAAATTGTAAGTTCAAGTTGCGTTCCAGAAACTTGAGTAGAATATTTCAGGCTGACATTTCATTACAGTGTTACACTTGCCAATTGTGACTTTTGACTGAGGCATTTGACTTGGTCACCTTCTGCTCCCATGTGGTGGGAAAAAAAAATCTTTGTATCATGTGAAGAGGAATGTTATGTGCCCTAGTTAATATTTATAACTCAATCAGCATCGGTGAAAAAGGTTTTTAGCCTACTGGTGTCTTAGCCCTGTACAAATTAAGTCTCATTTCTCATGTTACAGCAGTTATAATATTTCAAAATATTTGTGAAGTTATTTGGGATGTCCTATGGCTGTGAAAGGCACTACGTGAATGCAGATCTTTCTTTTCCTTCTGAGTATAGGCTATATAATTGCATCTTGTGACTGGTAAAGCTATATTCTTGTAGTAATAGACCTACCAGGGTAGATGATGCCAATGTCAAATATAAAATGGTTAACACAATAGAATGATGGACATCCACACGTTATTGAATGACAATTGCTAAGTTATTGGTATTAATTTGCTACATAACGTGGACCAGAAGTGCCAGTGGCCCTGAAATCATAGTTCATGTCTTTTTGTGCTCTGCCTCATCTCCACATAAAATGTACTGAGTGTACAGTCTCTTCGCATGGGGAGAACATCTGAACAATTCAATCGTGATACTGCACAGGAGGCTCAGTCACCATCTGCATCAGATTGCTTTTGTTTGGAATCATTAAGGGGGGGTGGGGCAGCTATGTTGTGTCACATTCAGCTGTTCCACTCTAACTGTTTCTTTGCTTGATGTGTTTCTAACACTAGAGCATTTTTAAAACTGCTGAGTTCACTTCCCTGATGTGTGCTTACAATGACCTGCTATAAGTATCCCTCTGAGCATCTTTCTTTGAAGACAGGTCCTGGAGGAGGACGGGACAGGTCACAGTCGACATGTTAATGCTGGAGGCAATCAAAACCATCTGTGATCATAAAGTACACAAGCTCATCTGTATTTACAAAGTCTGGCTTTTGTATCAGTACTAATGCAGAAAAACCCTGCATGGGGAATCTGCAGCTCCACCAAGATGACTGTGACAGAACTCCAAAGTCCTGCAGCCAGGTTTGGAAGATTCCTTGAGTGTAGATGGCTGTGGGAGAACTGGCTAAACAGGATTTCATAGGGTCCTTTCAAATAAGAAATGCTTGTCGAATTGCCATGTTTGCAAGACGTAGTTCATCGTGTAGGCATGGGTTCCTCAGAGAGCAACACAAAGATACTCTCCGATATTACTGTTGAGCTGGATTTCCCAAAGTGAACAGTCGGCATATGGCACCTCCCTTTCCATTGTGTCAGTGTGCACTTGATCTCTGACTAAGGGCACAAACTTGTGTGCATTTGTACAGTCATGTTGGGAGTTGCCATTTTAGCTGTTGTCCTTTTGAAATCTGTTGTCCAATATTTTTGCCCATCCCTACATACCCTTGAAAAGATGGTGGTTAGCCACTTGAACAACTGCATGTGTTTTGGAAGAAAACTAACATAGATCATCCATTTATCACGGTCTCATTGATGGTACTTCTACCACTGAGTCATTGATTCAAATTCTCTATGCTGGTACTGCTGTGGAGGTGCTGGATTATTGGAGGTGGTCCTTCAGATGAGATATTAAAACAATATTCCATCTTCCCTCTCAGGTGGATATAAAAAAATATTCCATGATGCTTTATTCTAACCAACATTTATTGCACAACTAATAATAAAATCTGTGCCTTTGCTGTGCACAGATTCGCTGCTATGTTTTCATTCTCTAGAGAAGTGATCATATTTGAAACACTTATCTTGCTATAAAACCCATTGTGTTCGCCCAAAGTTGTGAAAGATGCTAAAATAAAGATACATTTCTTTTGTCTTTTATACAAAAAATCTCTGTTTCTAATAGGTAATTTGACTTAATCAAATGACTCAGTGTCTTTGGAAACTGGATGAACGTAACATTTTCATACACTGCTTATAAACATTAGTTGGAATTACCCAATTTCAGTTGGTCCAGAAAGCAAGATTTCAGTCGGGCTAGAACTAATTTCAAAAAAATAAATCGGCTTGTGATTAGTTCAAATTGCAACTCTGAGCTAGTTGCAGTGTGTGGAAATATTCTTCCTATATTTTCTGGAAAATATATACTTTGAACTTAATCAGTCAAAATAATCAACTTAATTTTGTAACTTATTGGTGTAAGAAATAACTGATTTTTTTTTTTGCTCCTATTATTAGTTCAGTGCATCTCCAAGCCAATGAAGTAGTGTAAGTACAGCACTCACTTATACACGGTGATGCCTCATGAGCAGATATCCAGGTATCTGTGTCTTAAGTGAGGTTCGTTGAGGATAAATATTAGCATTCTACTCTAAATAAGCCCTCTGGATCTTGTTTCCCATTCTGTAGGTTCTAAGGAGCCAAAATGGTCTGTGTAGGATCTCCAGACTCTGACAGGTGAGTGAATTATTTTGGAAGCTGTGTGGTTCTTCAGATTTTGGGGGATGACATCTTTGTGCTCCCATTATTGAGATGCTCCTTTTATTTTGTTGTGTAGATGTTTGTTAGAAGTAAGGTTAAGTGTGAAGAGAGGGTTTGCTGTCTAGTTTGACCCTCTGATGAACCTTTTAATTAGGATGAAAATTTAAAAAAAACTGTAATTGCTGGAAATCTGAAACAGAAAATGCTGGAAAATTTCAGTGAGTCGGGCAGCATCTGTGGAAAAAGAAACTGTCTTGGGTCCGTGACCCTTGATTGGAACTGGATAAGTGAGCGATACAAGTAGGTTTTTAGTAAGAGGAAAGATGGGGGGCGGGATGTCCCGAACAAAGGAAGTGTCTGTGACGGAGTAAGTTAAAACAACTTACCAGTACATTGAGCTCAAGTTTTTGCATTGGGATCTTGCCCTTCGACTTTCTTAACAGATCTGAAACTCTCTGGACTGGATCATGCTTTATTTGGCCCACCGCCTCTCCTGTTCCTGTGGATGCAATCTTTACAGCCTCGCAGTTCAGTTGTCCTTCAGGCTTGGCAGTAGTGACTTTGCTTTGGGCAATGAATCCTGAGGCCGTGCTGCTGGATTGTCCTTGTACCTTTCGACAGCTCCCAGCTATAAACAGCTTTCGAAATGCTTTTAAACATCTTTGACAATCAGGGCATTTATAAAATATTTCAGAAGGATTTAAATTAATCTGTAATCTGTTAAAAAGTTTAAAACATTAAGAATATGTAAAATAGCTGTACTCCCTTTTTCAAACAAATAGGTTCACATTAAAAGCTGGAGGGCTGGTTGCATTTTGCATCCGTCCCCATAGTTCAGGATGTTTGTTTTCCAGCCCTCTACTCGGTGGTGAGTCCAGTGACAGAATGGAATCTGGCTTCAGTGTTGTAATGCACAGATGGGGAAGTTCGAATTGTGTTGATTCATTCACTGCAGGTTGCTAGCAAATTTCTGTGATCCAGCAGCTGAAGAGCAGCACAATTTGGCTCATAAGGTTGTTGGTGGAATCGGCATACCTGGTTTTATGACTGGGACTGCAGGTCATATTCTGACCAGCAGCTTGTAAGTTCTACTCCATTGGTTAGAATTTAATATGAATGAATGGGCAGGGCCCTGGTCACTTTACTATTCAAGTTATCCCAAACACTGTTCACAATTACTAATGGTCTAGTAGATTCCTTGTGTGGAACACAAGGATGACGTACTGTGCAGTAGACACATGGATGAAAGAGGTGGGTGGCGGTGTTGATATAGTTAAGAGCAGCCTAGAAGGAACTTTGCTTCCTGTTTGACCATGAGCATCCAGCTGAATCCGAGACCTTTGAAACTGCAACTTTGCACATGTGCAGCCTTAATGTTAGTCAATTTAAGTAGCTTTGCAAGATCTGCTCTGTCTCTGAGTTCACTTCCAATTTACTTCATAATAGCAATTTTTATGAATTGACCAGACTCTGGACCAAATCCAATGAGCCCCCAGGAACTTGATGTTGACATTGGTTGTAATGGGAGTATCTTCCACTTTGCACCAGCAATACTCTTTGAGGGCAGCAAAATAATCTCTATAAACATAATTATAACCTAAGATAATAAGCTATTTGTAAAGGCTACTAGGTGTGCTTTTGTAAGAACAATAGTTTTACAACCTGTTTGATAACTTTTGATCTCAAGAATTAACAGTTGTTGTACATGCTTGCAGTGAATTGTTGCTTGTAATTTTAAAAAAAGATCTAAAATGCTGGGTTACAATCTCCTCAAGAGGGTCTGTGCAAAGACCTTCACTTTGGCATTTTGTTTTGTGCTGTGCTGTATGTTCAGTCTCTTGAGGTGAAATAAAACTGAATATCAGGCTGCATGATAGGTGATCCATGCAATGCTAACTAAGATGAACTACTGAAGTGTTTTAAAAGGTGTCAGGGAAAGAAACAAAAGTTGAAATTTAGCCTGACAATTTGTTGTTGTAGAATTCTTCAAAAACAGGTTCAGGAATTCAAGTGCAAGTGTGTACATGTTTCCCCTCCCAACACCTTCATTTGTTGAAATAGATAGCCTTTTTTTGTTTCCTTTTTCCCAAGACTATATATTGCCAGCTTGTCACAAAGACAAGCACAGGATAGGTTAAGGTACCCTACTATTAACACACTGACTTGTTCTTTAGAGAACAGTTGGGGAAAAGAAGTGGACAAGCAGAAAATGCCTTATTTCCACTTAGCCCTTGGCAACAGAAATCAGGGTTCCACCATACATGGATCTCACTAGTGCACACACAACCCCACATATTACCTCTCTCAGTAAAAACATTCATTTATACTCCCCTGAGAAACAGTTCTGTTTGAGTTATTGTTGCTCAGTTACGGCAAGTAATGATTTACTTGTGAACTTTCAAGATGTCAGTCCTGGTTTGGTGGGAACGTCCTTGTTTTTGACTTCGTGTTTAAGGGTGATACTTTCCTGCTGTTCAAATAGCACCACATTTGTTTAATCATCCCAAAGCCCCATCTGTGATAGTCTGACAACAATAAAGAAGCTATATAAATATAATTTAACATAATAAATCACAGAGGGTACAGAGGAAATTCACCAAGATGTTGCCTGGATTGGAGCATTTCAGTTATAAGGAGGGATTAGCTCGGCTTGATTTGTTTTCCCTGGAGCATAGGACGCTGAAGGGGTAACCTGATAGAGGGATACAAAATTATGAGGAGGGATAGATGGGGTATATAGTAAGAATCTGTTTTTCAAGACAGGGATGTCTAAAACAAGAGAACATAGGTATAAGGTGGGAGGTAGGATGTTTGGAGAGGACTGGAGGAAGAATTTTGCACATAGTAGTTGGAATTTGGAATACACTCCCTGAGGAGGTGGTGGAGGCAGGTACTCTCACAACATTTAAGCATTCAGTAAACACTTGAATCACGAAGGTATAGAATGCTATGGACCAAATGCAGGCAAATGGAATTGGTTGGCATGGACAGTGGGCAGATGGGCCTGTTTCCTGTGCTGTACGAATCTAGGAATTTCATCAAGTAAAATTTGATAGGGAGCCACATGAGCTATTAGGTCAAATGCTTGATCATAGGTTTTAAGAAACATCATTAAAAACATGTAGAGAAATGGAGTGGTTTAGGAAGGGAATTTCAGAGCTTAGGGCTCTGGCAGCAGAAGGTAGGACTGTCATTGTTGAAGTGATTTTAAATTTGAGAATAATGAAGTCTGATCAGAATGATGCAGACATTAGTGAGCATGTCTTCAGCACAGCACTGAACTGACAACCTGAGCTGTTGCGTTGCTCCTCTGCTGCACTGGTGTCAGGTTAAATCTGGTGCAGTTCCCATTAAAATGAATGGATGACATTGGCTGCTGGGGTTAAAGGCAAGTCAAGCTATTTTGTTTATGTACATTCGTTTGTCTTTTTAATTGTTTTTATTGTGTGTACTTAGTGGGGTGTGTGACCTTGGGAGAGATGATTTCAGGGAATGGGAGATCTGCCTCTGGAAAGTTATGAGCAGTATCTTTTTTTCTCCCTTTCCTCCTCCACCACCACCAGCCCCCCCACCCAAGCTATATTTTCAGAGTCATAAGTTATAACCATCAGCAAAAGACTGAACAGGTTGTGTTCTTCAGGTGGTTCAAGGCCGAAGAGTGGCTTAAGTTTTTAAAATTAATAAAGTCAATTATGTGCCACAACAGAAGCCATTTGGTCAATTATATCCATGTTGGCTTATTGAAAGAACTATCCAACTGCACATTTTCCCCTCTCCTCTCCCTGTAGCCCTGCAGATGTTCTCCTTCAAGAATTTACCCATGTAAAGGTTGTAATCAACTCTTCTTCCACGGCCTTTCAGGTACTGTGTTCCAGAGCATGACTACTGTGCAATTTTATTTCCACATGATCCAATCCCTTTGCTGGTTTGGCCTTAAGCCTGCTACTGGAAACAGTTAATTATTTAATTTATATTAAAAAAAAATCATGTTGTAGAACATCTCTATCAAATCTCCCCTTCTCTATTCCAGAGCAAACAATTCTAAATACTCCAGTCTTTCCACATCATTGAAGTCCAGCATCCTTGATGTTATTCCAATAAATTGTCTCTGTGACTTCTGGAAATCCTTCCAAAAGTGGGATAGCCAGAATTGCACATAAAATTACAGCCGGGGTCTAATTAGTGATTTATAATTGTTGACAATAGTTCCTGGCTTTTGTACTCTTTGGCTTTATTTATAAAGCCAAAACTGCTAATGCCACTGTAACAAACAGCCTGCTATTTTCAAAGATAATGTGTGTCTACACTTCAGGATCTGTCTCTGCTTCCCACAATTAAAAAAAAAATTATCAGTTAGTTTGCATTACTTTTTCCCCATCATCTTCCATGTTAAATTTCAACTGTTATTTGTCTGATTTTTATTTTTGTTCATCTGTATATTAGCTTCTTCCTCATAGATGTACCTCATTTCAGAGCTTTGGGTTATCTGCAAAGTTAGAAATTTATGGCCTGTGATATCCAGGTCCAAGTCAAATGGGAATCCAAATTTATAGTCCTGAATAACTACAGTTAGGAATCATCTTTTTCACTGGAGTGATGAAAAAGTGAAACTAGACAGCTATTGTATTAGTTGCAGTAAACAGCATTAGTGCTTGTTGGGAATGCTTATTTAGAGAAAGCAATACAAGAATATATTGATGGTGTGAGACAAAATAAAGTTGAAGGAGATTCCCATAGAGACAAACATTGGCATGAACCAGATGGTTTAATTTGTGTGCTTCTATGCTATAAATTTAATGCAACATTCTGCCAATGTACGCATTGGTATCAACATCGAATGAAGGTTGAGAATTTATTTTTGAGTTTAAAGTATTATAGATGTTTGAACAAATGTGAAATGCTTGGGAGTAACAGTGAATCATTGATACCAGCACAGCTGTGTTGGGCCATGTCATTTGCTACTGTTCCAATGGGACTATTTCCAAAAAGGGTGAACATTGATATTTTATGTGCAGAAAGATTTGGGCAGAATACGGAACTTATCGACATAACAAAGTACATTTGTGCAGAAAAGGCCTGTGTTGTGACAGTGGATCTAGGGTGAGAATCTGTGCCTTGAACCTACTTGTTCCTTTCAAAACATCCAAATGGAATTTTATTACTAGACGCTATAATTCTCTGGGTTTTCTTTTACGAGTGAAATTGCTATTAGTCCCATGATCTGACATTACAAAAGTTTGCAGTAGAGCAATGACAAAAGCTCTCTTTTCAATCAGGTTAATGGTACCCAGATCATGTACTGGATGTGCACTGCACTGTTCATTTTCATTTGGGATGCATATTATAGTTCAGAGGAACACTTTAGCTCCTTGAATAACGACAGTGG
>JARFYF010000012.1:37889582-37901279 GCA_030265395.1 Rhina ancylostomus | reverse complement strand
CTAGGCCCCTGATGGGGCTCAGGTGAGTGTCATTATACAATCAGTCCAGCATGGAATCCATGTGCTGGACAACGAGGTATGAAAGGAGCCAAATTGAGTGCCAGAACTCAGAACCATGACAACATGTTTATTTGAGTTTTGGAAAGTTTATGTTGAATTTGCATCTACTACTTTTTTTTTCTGAGGAAATATTGCCTGATTCTTAACAACTCTTTGTGGAGCAATAAATTTTTTTTTTCACTTCTATCTCATTCTTTAGTCAGTTATGTTAAACCTGTAGTCTCTAGTTACCCATTCCACTTTCCAACTTGCTCTGTCATATATATAATAAATGTTTACAATCACAATGAAATAATTTAGAAATGTTGATTTGAAGGATATGTGCTTGCCAAGACATTGCTTGAGCTTTCTCCACCCTTGAAATAAGGTTGAGGTATCATTCATGTCCATTCATCAAAATTTTCCTCTTCTTCACTCTTGCATGCATCTTTCCATTAAAGGCATCAGTGCTATTCACCATGACTACTCTGTGTGGTATTAAGTTCCAACTTTTGGGTAAAGAATTTTCCCCTGAATCCTTCCTCTGATTTATCAGTATCAATCCTATATTTATGCTATGCAGCAAATGCAGTTTTATTTGACTTTCAATTTTTATATTTATGACTCTGTATCCATTCTTATTAATTCTGTATCCATCTTATTAAAGATGTTCCTAATCTTGGATAGGTACTGACCTGTTGAACCCTGTCAAAGAAGACTGAGCATGTGACCTGATGATGGTCCTCAAGATTTTGAGAGTAGTTTTGGTAGGAAAGACAAAATGTTTCTAATTGCAGTGGAGGGGTATAAATCCAAAAAGGAAATTGCAAGAAAATTCTTTACCAGAGAGAAGTTAAAATGTGGAACTTAAAGCCATGTGGAATAATTCGGGTGACAAGTCACGTGTCTGTGTGGGTTTCCTCCAGGTGCTCCAGTTTCCTCCCACATTCCAAAGACGTACGGTAGGTTAATGTGGGGGTTTAAAATGGGCGGCGTGGACTCGTCGGGCCAAAAGGGCCAGTTACCACACTGTCAACTTTAAAGATATAAAATTTAAAAACAACACAGATGCTTTTTAGGGGAGTCTAGGTAAGTACATGAATGGAGAAGGCAGAGAAAGATGTGTTGATGGGGCAAGATGAAGTGTGGGAGGAAACAAATGTGGAGCCAAAACATCATTTTATCTCCCAGTTGATGATTATCTCTTAATTCTGTCTCTGTATTTTAATACATTTTCTCCTTTGCCACCTTATTCTCCTCATAATTTGGGGACTAGAACTGTGCACGGTACCCCATATGGTCCAACCAAAATCCTGTATTTGAGATGCCTGGTTGGTTATATCAAGAAAGCAATGCAAGGTTAATTTGCAATTTGATACATTTTCTGCTTCCATAATAAATGTAACTTGTAGTATTTGACCTTGAGTAAGTTGTCTTTATTTTAACTTTTTATAGTGCTCTACAGAACTTTGTTATAGAATTGGCTTTTGACCAAAGAATAGTCATAGACACAGAATACCTTTTTAAAACAATTTTGTTGTCCTTGCTTTACATATGCAGATGCATTGATGGTCCTAATAGATCCATATTTCATGGGCTATGGTAAGCCTTGTATCTTGGTCAGCTGTGGCCAGTAAATCATCGCAATAATTTAGAATGTACTGCAATCTCTTGAGTATTGACCTTGGGAAATGTAAGGTTTATGTCATGTGACTAACCCTTTAACCTAGAAAACATAATTGTCAAAAATGAATGCATTCTTATTTCAAACAGTCACAGAGTGCACTGTTAGTGTAGCTTTTTTCTAAACCTTGTTCAATAAGAATGTTTTGTTCTTAAAATAGATTGATGCCCCCATTTATTTCAAAAGGAAATCCTCAATGAACTTGTGCTTTCTTTGCACAAAGCAAATACACTGTGTTTTTAATCATTTCTGTTTGCTTATGCTGTTGGCAATTTCATTTTGGATCACTACACAAGTCATGTGAGTTATTGAAAATAGAAATGAGGTAACTGGAATTTGCCTCCTACACATAGCTTTTAGCTTAATTAAGTTTTGTGCAACAAGAACATTTGAAATGAATTGGATTCCAGAACGATGTCTTCCAACTCCATATATGATTCTTGTATGTAATAAGGTTTTATATGGGGAGTGGAAAAATAAACAATACTTGGGAGTCCTTGACATGGGACTGATGCTACAAAACTGAAAGATGTAATTATCTTCATTTTATGGCTTTTGACTAGCTTGCCAAAGGTCATTAGTTCAAATCCTGCCATATAGATTATCGAACTAAAGATGTCAAATCCTGTAATTTATAGAATGCCCCCAGTTCTTTTTTTTAAAAAAGAAAGCTAATGGAATACTATTTCAGAAGTGCTAGGATGGGGAACTTGCAATGTAAATAGCTTGGGCCTTATATTTTTTTAAAAAAAGCTTATTTGTATCTCCACTGCTCTGAGTCTGGAGACATCTAGACAACCACTCAGTTAATTTTTTATAAATGTAAAATATAATTACTGCTGAGTATTGCATCATTTCAAAGTGGTGGCCCACAGCCAACACTTCAGGAAAGCTAAGGATGGGCAGTAAATATATCCTTGCTACACAAACCTATGAACAAACAATTAAAAGAAAATTTGGATATTCCTGAAAATTACTAGCATAAAGATTAGTGTGACCAGCTAGCAGGTGGTCAACGGTATCTAATCATGTGTATTACAGGAAAATATTTTGGCAGCTATTTGCAGAAACAGCAAACGTGTATGGGTAAGATTTAATATTTATTTAATTACAGAACTGACTGAGAGCAGTTAGTCTTCATTGAAGCTGACTGCACATAAAATACTCCATAGAGGAATTTTCATTACTGAGGTTTAAGGAGGCATATCCATAAAGCAAATATACACTCAAATTATTTAAGCAGAAGTGTTATGTGGGCTATCTGACTGCTGAGCCTCCAAACTAGTATTCTAGTAGCTGTCACTTTTTCTCTATCGGGTGACGTTTTACAAATTACTCGATTCACCTCAACACCTTTCATCACCATGCTCATTCCCCATCTCCTTTATCCAGAATTACTTCTATTGCTTTTTGAATTCTCAAATGTACAAGCGCAATAAAATAATAAAAGGGATCTAAGACTGCTTTAGCCAACTAGAAGACAAATGGGTAAAAGAAAGAGCAGATGGAAAATGGATGTTGGTGAGCCACCTTGACTCATGGCAACTTTTCTGGTGAATATACTTCCACAGTGCTGTTAGTAGATATCAAAGATTTAGACCCAGTGACAGTGAAGGATCAGTGATATATTTTCAAGTTAGAATGGTGTGCAGCTTGGAGGACAACCTGCAGGTGGTGGTGTTTCCACGTGCTTTCTCCCCTTATCCTCCTCGATGTTAGAGGTTGCAGGTTCTGGAGGAGCTGTCGGCGTAGCCTGGACGAATACTTTTGTAGATGGTACATTCTGCAGCCACTGTGTGCGAGTGATGGAAAGCATACTAGTCGAGCAGACTATTTTGTTCTTGATGCTCTCCAGCTTCTTAAGAGTAGTTGAAGCTGCCAGGCTTGTTGGGAGAATTCCATATGCACCTGACTTGTGCTTTGTAGATGGCAGAAAGGCTTTGGAATATCAGGTGATAAGTTGAGGGCTACAGGATATCCAACCTCTGAGCAGCTATTTATGTGGCTGGTCCAGGAGTTTCTGACCAGTGGTGTATCTCAGGACGTTGATGGAGTGGGACCTGGTGACAGTAACACTATTGTCTGTCAAGGGTAGCTGATTAGATGCTCTCTTGTCGAGATATTTATTTCCCATCACTTTTGTGGTGCGAATGTTCCTTGCCACTTAACGGCCTGTCTTGTTGGGCTTTACTGCACGTAGGCATGAACTGCTTCATTTGCAGTTAAGCATCGTGACCTTGTGTTGGAAGCACTAAGGATAGTTGGGTCAAGGATGCAGCACTCAGTAAAATTAGCTACCTTGATGTCCAGAGCAACGGTTGTCAACTCATCTCTGTAATTTAGCTCTTTTGCCCATGTTTGAACTAAGGCTGTGATGAGGGCTGGGGTGGAGTGGTCCTGTTGAAGTCCAGACCAGGTCACGCTGGGTAGATTACTGTTGAGAATATAATGTATATTTGTATTTTAATAATTAAAATCATTATAATGTCATAATATAGCTTCCATTTATAGATTATCAACAAGACTGGACAGTAATTAGCTGGATTGGATTTATCTTGTTTTTTTGTGTGATCAGGGCATACCTGAAAATTTCCACGTTGTCAGGTTGACACCAGAGTTGTAATTGTACTTGTGGCACAGCTAGCTCTGGAAATCTTCAGTATTATTCCTGTGTACCCACTTATTTAAAAAAAGCTTGCCTTCTAAATGCAGTTTCACAAAACAAAATTCTGCTTTTACTACTTGCTTAAAATGAGTCGAGGGGAATGTTGAATGATTCATTTCTGGACACTTCTGATTCATCTGTGTGCTTTTAATCTTGACCTACTGTGTGGCCAGCTATAACTTGCTTGAGTTGGATCAAGCTGAGTTCTGCTTGTGTACTTTCAAAGAAACCACATGGAAACTACCTCCCCTCCCATGTGAACTCATGGTTCCAGTTTCCAGTCTTGCAACTTTTTTTTAAATTCTCAGATGTTGGATATCTGAAATCAAAACACAAAATGCTGGACATGCTCAGCAGGTTGGCAGCACCTGTGAAAAGAGTTAATGTCTCAAGTTGAAAATAAATTTATTTCTAAGTTGCAGAGAGGGAAGGGATGGATAGGACAAAGGGAATATCTCTGATGGGGCTGGCCAGGGCTGCTGTGGTGATAACCTGTTGATGAAGCCATCTGGTCTTGTGTAATGATGCATGTTACAGAGGAAGAGAGAACACATTCAAAGGAACATGTAAAGCTATGAGATGCAAATAGCTTTAGCAAATACCCAGTAGGTCAGGCCATGCTATTAGAGGGAAAGAGATAGTAAGTTAATATTACAAATGGATGACCTACAGAAGAACCTACCTGTCCTGTCACAGAAAGTGAGTTAGCTGAATTTGTTATATCTGGTAATAGAGACAAAATTTGCAATGTGCTCAGATGGAAGATGAAGTGGTGTTCCCCTTGTGTACATTGAGTCACAATGTAACAGTGCAGGAGGCCACAGACAAGTCAGAGCGGAAATGGGATAGAGAACTAACGTGACAGGCAACAAGAAGTGCAGAATGCCCCTGCAGACTGAATGCAGATGAGTTGCCACGCAGTTAATCTGTTTCGGTTTCTCTAATGCAGAGGACCTCGAATCATGAGCCTTGACTGCTGTACACAAGATTGGAAGAAGTACAAGTGCTGCTTCACCTGCAGGGACAGTTTGGGTCCTGGATGTCAGAAAGGGCAGAGGTAAAAGGACTGGTGCAAAATCCCCTGCAATTGTGTGGGAAAGTGTCGTGAGAAGGGGAGCAGTTGATGGGGATGGAAGAATGGACTAAGTTTGGGAATGGTCCCCTTCAAATGCTGGGAAGTGAGTGGCCAGTGTGTCTGGTGGTAAAATCTTGAAGCTGGCAGAAGTTGCAATCCATTGAATGCAGAGGCTGGTGGAGTAGAAAATGCAGACTATGGAAATGCTAGCCTTGTTCTCCTTAGAAGGAGAGGTGTTAAGAGCAGAGATGCAGGAAATAGATGATATTTTTGTCAACTGGAGTAATGGGAAAGCATGGGTCAGAAAGCAAGGTACCTATGAACAAAGTTTTTATCAGTGCAGATACAATGGAGACAGAGGCATTGGGGGGAAAATGGAGTCCTTGCAGAAGGCAGAGTGGAGTAAAGAGTAGTCAAGATAGCTGTGGGAGTCTGTGTAATGGATGTTTGTATCACAGGATTGGTTAGTGATAGATGTTTCTCATTCTAATATTTTAGATTGTGGGGAAAAGTTGATTGTTACTCAAGAATCATCTAATTGAGAAAATAAAAAAAAATATGTGTGGAGCATTGCGAGTGAGTGGGTAAGGTATTTGGAGGCACAGGATTATGTAACAGCATCTCTTGGTCAACCAAAGCTAGCAACACTACTTGCGCTCAGCAAATTAGATTAGTGGTGATTTCTTTTTGCTGAGTCAACTCATTTCTGCTGCATTGGCAATTAAGAGGTGATAATTGTTTTGGATTTTCCTGGGTTAAGAAATGGGATGAAATTCAGAATTTTCTCTTTCAATTGTCTGTGGTGCTTGCTTTCTTCCTGGAAAGTATGTTTGGGCAGGGCTCTTGTGCTTGCTGCAGTGAAATGATCTGTCAGTGCTTGTTTTCTAGACTTCAACATGGAAAACAGTGAAATGTCTGACCAATGGGTATATTTGTGTAGAGCCAAGAGAGTGAAACAAAGATGAGGATCAGTTAGAATGTTATCTACACGTGTTTAAATCTTGCTTTCTCAAAATTGTTGATTGCAGTTAACTTCGCAAGTATTGACACTAATTCTCGGTATAACCATAATTCTAGTTAAGTTCCGTGGTTGTATTGATATGTTGGGTGAAATTGTGACACAACTAGTAGAGCTGCTGCCTCTTAGCCAGTGACCTGAGTTTAATCCTGACCTCGGGTGCTGTCTGTATGGAGTTTGCCCATTTTCCCTGTGACCATGTGGGTTTCCTCCGTGTGTTCCGGTTTCCTGCCGTGTTTTTTTTAATAATGTGTGTCTTGGTAGGTTAATTGGCCTTCATAAGTTGTCCCTAATGTGTAGCTGAGTGGTCGAATGTAATTGAATTAACATGGGGAGAATAAAACATGGGATTAATGTAGGCTTGGTGTAAATGGGTGGTTGATGGTCAGCACAGGCTCAGGAGGCCAAAGGACCTGTTTCTGTGCTGTACCTTTCTATGACTCTGGTTCTCCAATTCCAATAAATTGTGTATATTTTTATGTCTTCCATTTTATTTTCTAGGCAGTGAAATATGTCAAACTCTGGGACTCCAGTGCAATCACACTGAAAGTATCCTGGTTAAATGCAGGTTAAATCTCCCTTTTATTCGCTCTTGGTGGAATTTATTAACTAAAAGACCTTTGCAGCTGGATGTTGCATTTCTCTTGGGCATTGCCAGCTCAAATTTCGGGGCAGAGCTAAATTAACTGAATGGACTGGAAAAGGTGCCTGAAAAGAGAATGTGCCAAGTGACCCTTTATGCGGAGTTTCCTTTGAGAAATGAACCCAGAACCTTTTAGCAAATTGACATTCCCTTTGATGATTTTAAAGCCAACAATAAAGAATTATTTTATTTCAGTATTCCCACATCTAGTCATAAATGGTGTTGTACAATTAAATAGCTAATGGGACCACGATATTTTAAGAATTATCCCATTCTCTGTGGTGTTGGGGCTCAATAGTCAGAACCCAAAGATGTGGCAGAAGCATTCGGTTATTTACAGCCAGAAATGCCTAAGTAGATTTCCCACTTTTAGGCTTCCTCCTGAGATCCCCTAGATCAGCTCACTTTGTGTAATGTCAAGGATTGGCTGAGAGTGTTAGATTCAGCAGAGGCCGTGAGATCAGACAGCATCCTGGCTGTTGTATTGAAGATTTCTGCATCAGAACTAGCTGCATCTCTGGCCAAGCTTTCCAAGCACAGTTACAATACTGGCATTTTCCTCACTATTTTGTAAATTGCCCAAGTTATGTCCTGTTGATAAAAGACAAGACAAATATAATCTTACAAACTACTACACCATCAGTCCACCCTCAATCAACAGCAATGTGATGGAAGATGTTGTCAACAGTAATAGCAAGCGACACTTGCTCTCCAATATTGTGTTCGTTGAAGATCAATGTGGCTTTCACTAAAACCATTGGACTACAGCCCTCAGAGTAGCTTTGGTGTGCAATTTAATTGTCTGACCAAATAATATAATTCCAGAGGTGAGGTGAGAGTGACTGTCCATGATATTAAGGCATCATTTAACTAGGTGTGGCATCATTGGGCCCTGGTAAAACCAAAGGCAATGGTTACCAGGGTGAACAGAGTTCATGGTTGGAGTTAACTTGCACACAAGAAGATAGTTGTGGTTGCTGGATACTGCTGCAGCAACTTCTTGTGGTGGTGCCCTAGGCCCCATTATTTGCAACAATTTCATTAATAATATTCCTTGCATCAAAGGCCAAAATGGAGATATTTACTGATAATTATAGTACATTCACTTGTAATTTGTCAGAAAATAGAACAGCTCATATTTGTATGCAGTTAAGCCTAGTCCACATTCAGGTAAGGGCTGAGAAGTTTCAAGTAAAGTTTGGTGTCAAAAGTGCTAGGCAATGACCATCCCCTATAAAGATCACCTAACCTTAAAATTCAGTGGCATTATCTTCATCAACACCCTGTTTTCCTCTCCCACATCACCATCAACATCATGTAGAATTATTGTTGACCAGAAAGTCAATTGGACTGGGCACATAAATGTTGCTTTGCAAGCGTAGCTCTGTAACTCCGTTCCTGTCACCCCAAAACTTTTCACCATCTGCAAGGCATGAGCCAGGAGAATGATGGAACAATCCCCACTTGTTTGAATGAGTGCAGCACCAAGAGTTAAAGAGCTCAGCAACATCCAGGATAAAATAGTCCAGAGACATTTTCCCAGGGCAACAATGGCTAACACGAGGGGACATAATTTTAAGGTGACTGGAGGAAGATATAAGGGGCAAGTCAGGGGTAAGTTTTTTTTATACAGAGGGTGGTGGGTGTGTGGATGCACTGCTAGCAGAGGTTGTGGGGGCACGACGTTAGGAACATTTAAGAGTCTCGTGGATAGACACATGAACCATAGAGAAGTGGGGGCTATGTGGGAGGGAAGGGTTAGAAAGATCTTAGAGCAGGATAAAATTGTGGGCCAAAGGGCCTGTACTGTTCTGTGATTGGCACTCCATTCAACACCTCAAAAAAAATTTGCCTTCCACCAGTGTACCTTGCCTACAGCGTGTGGCATCAACAAAGTGTCCTGCAATTACTCACCAGACCACTGACTTCATTTTCTAAATCTACAACCAAGAAGAACAAGGGCAGCAGTTCTTCATCACTGCAGGCCTGAAATTCTCTACCCACCAATGCTCTGGAGTACTGTCACCAAAAGGACTGCAGTGGTTTTAGAAGATACCTCTTATAGGTGATACCCACATGATGGATGAATAAATAATAAAAGGAGAATTTACATTTGTTGGAGAATGATCCGATATGCTTTCCAGCCTAATGTGTCTTAAGAGTGTTGACACTGTTGTAATATGGAAAATGCAGCAGATAATTTTTTTAAAAAAAGTATTAATTGGTTGGGGCGGCACGGTAGTGTAGCAGTTAGCATGACGCTATTACAGCGCCAGCGATAGGGGTTCGATTCCTGTCGCTGTCTGTAAGGAGTTTGTACGTTCTCCCGTGTCTGCATGGGTTTCCTCCCACATTCCAAAGACATACGGGTAGGTTAATTTTGGGTTTAAAATGGGCGGCGTGGACTTGTTGGGCCGGAAGGGCCTGTTACCACGCTGTAAATAAAATCTGGTTCTAATGCATTGATATGGTGGCAGAGTAAGTGTCTTATATAAATTATTTTCTGAATGCTCTTCATTGTAGCAACTTTAAAAGAGCTGTCTGCTGTGGCTATAACCCAACATGTTTACATTGCCATTTAACATATTAGTTTTTGATGCAGTGCTTAAAATTTCTATTATCAGCACATTGCTAATTCTGCTGAGGATTTGACAAAATACTTGTTCTAGTTCAGGCTTATGTTGATTATCGGTGAGCATGTATGAATTGCCGCTGCCTTAAAATGGAGGGGGTTTCCAACTTCCTTTCTTGGCTACTTGCGTTACTTGGCTTCAGTTTGCAGGAAGAAGTTGCTGCGTGATTTTAAATTACTTAGCCACTTCCCACGTCGCCTAACATCTCTGGCTGAAAGCAATGCAACAGCTTTGGAGCTCTCGGGAATTCCAGCTGCCACTGTTAGTTTTCCTGTGTTCAAAAATCTATCCCTCTCTCTGCACCTATCCACTGTGGCATGATATTCTTGGCACTTGCACATTGGTAACAGATGCTGGGAGGGCCCCAGGTGGGGCACTTGCCCTCCTCTGTGGTTGTTATATTGTATCTTCATTTGTTATCAAAGGAAAATGTTCCAGAGAGTCTGAGGTACAACAGCTATTACAGCACTGTACCCACTTGAGCATTCATAAAGCTTAGTTAGAATTGAAGGCAGGATTTTTCATTCATGCCTTCAGGACATCCTACTCTATATTGCAGCAAATGAAGTCTTTGGTTTTATTTCAAACTTGTTGAAATTTCAGGATGGTGACCTTTTCATCAATACTCTACAAATGCAGTCAATGTGACAGTCTAAAACAAAATGAGGCAGCAAATTTGCTCACAATGAAGTACTTGTAAGCCAGCAATGAAATTTGACTAGGACAAGGAGGAGAAATTTTATATGATCCTTTTGAGTACTTATAAAATTAAGGATCGTGATCCCAGAATAGGGGGTCATTGACTTGGAATTGAGATGAGGAGAAACTTCTTGAAGTGGGTTTGAATCCAGACGCTGCATATGTTCCCAGGATTGTGTTCATGGAGGAAAGCTTGAACCCATCACCATCTCACTGAGAGCTGCAACTGTACCACTGAGGTAAGATTTTACTTTGAAGAGACTTATTGCATTTGTTTTCTGGCATTTCAGTGCTATTGCCATCCTTTGTGTGAATTTAAAGAAAATCAGTCTATTTATAATTGATGCTAGAAAGTAAATTATTCCCATGCACTGAATTCTTTGCATGGTCCAGTGCTCTACGGAGAAGCAATGAACAGTGAACAGTACTCGCATGTAACTTTGTTAATCATCTATGTGAAAAATGACTTTGAGGTTATTTTTAGGCCATGACAGTCTGCAGTGTGTCTGTTTGACCCCATTAGTATCTGTCTGGTTGACCAGATCAAATGATGATGAACTCATCATTGAAATTAGGTTCCCTCCCATTCACCACCATCAACTCTTCCCACCCCAAACTCCATTGCATATTTGAAATACCTGCTTTGCATAATTGATGTGATGGCATGAATCACTAAAACAGGTTTAAGATAAACAAAGTTCACTTGCTATATTGTCAGGGCTCGTGCACTACAGTTCTCTCCCTAAACTTTTCTACTTCTTTACCTCTTAAGACCTTAACACCTCCTTCTTTGAGCAAACCTTTGACTAGCTTGATCTTTCTTCTTTGGGTCAGACATTTAACAAAAAAATTATACTTGCCCAGGAAACTGCCTTTAGACACTTTAATGTACCTGTCCATCTGGCTGTGACCCCCTGAAATTGAGTGGGCTTGGAAGTCCAGGAATGTTGGTCTTAAGAAAGTGCTCTCTCAAATTTAACACTAAGACTTCCTTGTGCTGATCGCATGAAGTATCTGGAAATGAATGAATGCATTCACTGATGTTTTCTGCAAGCTCTACAACCCTTGCAAATGGCCCATGAGCAGTGAACGAAAGAATGGGTTGTGACCCAATTGAAATGTTTAGATTTAGCAATGTTAATGTTAACAATGTCCTGCCGCTGCCTGTAAGGAGTTTGTATGTTCTCCCCATGTCTGTGTGGGTTTCCTCTGGGTGCTCTGGTTTCCTCCCACATTCCAAA
>JARFYF010000012.1:37858575-37887939 GCA_030265395.1 Rhina ancylostomus | reverse complement strand
GGAAGCCCGTAAAACACAGGATATGTTGAACTGCTGATTCTTAACTGATGTTACAGGCATATACCAAAATAACATCTTGAGGGGTACGCAAGTGCAGCCAGGAGAAAAATACCCAGAGCATTGACAAACATACTTTTGTCTCTATTGTAACTGTACACTAATCCAAAATAGCAAAAGACCTTCTGGAAATGAGATGCAACGTGATTCTGTGCTAACAGAGCCTCAAGGTTTGTGGCAAATGCATTTGGGGAAGTTTTTTTACTGCTGCTATAAGGCAGTGCCATAACTCTTTATATCCAAGTCCCACCACAACACCACAGACTGAAGTGATGTTGGGCTCACTGACCCAGCAGGATTGTGCCGAGTCTCCAGGAAGTAAACATGAATCTACCCTGTACAGTGACCAGCAACCTAGGAGAGCAACTATTGGGGTCCTAAATGTTTTTCTTTGGCATTTTCCTTGACTGAATTCACTTATTAATTGTAGTAGTTTTGGAGATGGTGACAAAGCTGATTTGACTGCCAAAGAATTCTCTGATTAGTTAACAACAAGTTTCTTTGCTTTCCAACTGACCATGCAGGGTGTGTACCTGCTGATGTTGGGTGGTCACGGGGAAGCGGGGCGGGGGGGGGTGAGGAGAAGTAGATGGAATTGGACAATTAAGTACAATAGGATAAGATTGTAATCAATGCAGAAACAAAATTAAGAGTAGATAAATAAAAAAGCTTGCATTTAATAAAATAATAATTTCATAGAACAACAGGCAATGAATTTTTGAACAACAAAAACTGCTTCTATTTATAGGCGAGTTCAAACTAGTAAAAGTAGCTCAAGGCAGTACAAATGGGTCAAAGCAATTTAACAAAATGCAAGACAGATTTGTTTAGATCACTGAAATGCCTTATTAAAGAAAATGAATCAGCAAGGTTTTGGGAGGGAAATTTAAAGCTTTGGGCTTGGCCAACTAAAACAATGGATGGAGCAATTTAAATTTGGGAATTTTCAGTGGTCAGAATTGGAGGAGCACAGACATCTTGGAGTATTATAAGGCTGGAGGTGACTGCAGGGATGGAAGTAGAAAAGAATTTGAAAGTAAGAATGGAAGTTGTAAACTGAGGCATGCTTAATTATGAGCCAATGTAGGTCTGCAGGGAGAGGGATGAAAGAGTGAGCAGTGTGATTAAATTATCACACTGTGGCATCTAATTCAGACAACATAAGAGCCCTCAAACAGCAATGAGATTATTATTGAAGTTGTAACCTTCTGTGCTGCTGTTGGTTCTCTCAGTCATAATTCCTTTTGTATGAATATCCTTCCATGACCTGCTTCACTTATTATCAAATGCTGACATGGATTCTGCTTCAATCCAGGAATAAATTTTTCCATCTCTCTGTATTTAATTGTATATCAATGTCCATTTATTGAAGGCCCTTCAGCCATGGGAAGCATGATCCACTGTGGTCCAACCTCTCTCAATTTTAAATAGTTCAGTCAAATCACCCTGTTGTTGCCTCTGCTCAGAGAACAGCCCCAATATTTCATGTCTTTCTTTGCACCTGTAGTATAAGATGTTAATCTGTTTTGGATAGTGATGATGATAAAAGAAAATTGGCTAGGATATCAACAGAACTCAATGTTCTCTTTTGATTAGTTCCAGGGAATCTTTTACATCCACTTGAGTATGGAGATGTGGTGTGTCTTTGATGTTTGATGTGGACTGTAACAATCATTCTGCACAGTGATGAAGTATCAGCTTTAGTCATGCATATTAAACCAGGTTGAACAACGTTGAGGGGAGACAATGGGGCTATTGAGTTGAGAAATAATACAATAAAAATAAATGACTGATGTGCAAAGAAAAGTAACAAGTTAATGTAGGAAAAGGACCCGTCTTTTCAGTCTTTCAAACCTTCAGGCTTATCATCCAATTCAATATTAGTGGACGAGAAGCAAAACAAAACACTGATGCTGGAAGTCTGAGTTAAAAGAAAATGATGGCAATGTGCAAGTCAGACAACGTCCATGGAGAGGGACACAATAAGTGAGTAGAGTTGAATGAGAAGTTGTTCAGTATGCGAATAAGTTCAGCCAAGTGTGGTGGTGGAGTGGAACTGGTTGAGCAATAGCTTAAGGAAAAAGTGAAGACCCTCCTGTTTTGGGATGGAGGTGCAGAGAGATTGTATGCCCCTGGTAAAGGTGAACTGGTTGGGACCAGGGACTTGGAATATGTCAAAATGACAGAGGGCATCAGAGGTGTCAGGGATGTAAGTGGGAAGGCACTGGACCAGGGGAGAAAGGATGAAGTCAAGGTAGGAAGAAATAGGTTGGTGGGGCAGGAACAGGGTGAAACATTGTCTCTGCCTGGACGGTCCTCCTTGTGGATCTTGGATGCGAGGTGGAAGTGGGCTACATACCGCAAGGTTGGAGGCTGCAGAGAGAAGGTAACCCAAGAAATGAGATCCATGTCTGGGGAAAGAAATGGCCTGATCTTCAGTGGCAGGGTCCTAGTCGGGGTGGGGAGAAAGCTGGTATGAAGATGTGCGTGATAGCTGTTGCTTGGCCTTTGGGAAATAGAGGTCACTTCACCAGATCACCACTGCACCATCCTTGATAGTGGATTTGATGATATTGGGTTTGGTTTTTAGTGAATGGAGCACTGCAAGTTCAAAAAGGGGTAGATTTGTGTGAGTGAGGGACTGGAAAATTCAACTGGACAGAGGTGAGCAAAGGATTAAGGGGCCAGAGGGAGAGGTTCAAATGAATTGGGTATTCTGGGAACAGGAGAATGAGTCTGCTTTTTGGGATTAGGACTCCTGGCCAAGGAATGGGGCATGGAGACAGCAGAAGAAAGGTTCAGATTAAGGCCTGGAATTTGTTATGATGGGGACATAGTGACAAGGCTGAGGTCTCTGCTGAGAATTGATCTTTTGGGATCAAAGGCAGAAAGATCAAAAGTGATTATGAAAACAAGCAGGACAAGGGACTGGAGGGAGAGATGGGGCTAGAGGAAATTGAAAGGGGAAAATGGTCAGGAAGATTATTGGAATTCGAGAGCTAACAGACCATTTGATCTTTTGATGTCTGCACTGAAGTCAGAAGTCACCTGTTGCAGCAATGAATCCCGCAAACAATAACATGGAACTGCGGATCACTGCAACTTTGAGACAGGATGAATTGGTGTTGTTGCAGAGAGATGTTATGAGCATGCAGGTGCTACCGACGCATGGCATTTAGTGTGGATCTTGGGATCCAATGATTACAACGACTCAACATGTGAATATGCCTATGATCCTGGCTGGTCTAAATTGTGCAGAATTTCAGATGGAATCTGCGTGAGTTGAGTTGAAGCTGAAGACGTTATCTAAGGAAAAAGATAACCGTGCAAATGAGTTTTCGTCAATGACTTTTTGAAGACGAAGAGAAAATGAAATCACTCTGTGCGAACAAGGCAAAAAAAAACGGTCGCTTAGAGGAAAACTTCTTCAAGGTTGGCATTCTCGGAAGAGCAGTGATAGGGAATTAAATGAAAATCAGAAGAACTGCAAATGGTGGAAATCTGAAACAAAAACAAAAGTGATGGAAACAGTCAGCAGATCAGTCAGCATCTGGGAAAAGAGAAACAGAGTTAGACTGAAACATTGTCTTTTTTTTCTAACCTATTGAATATATTCCTGACTTTTTTTGCACATTTTCAGCATCCATGGTACTTTGCTTTTAGGCTTGCAAGGATGTCACAAAGAATGAAACAGTTACAAGGACATATCAGCTATGCTATGATTGTATTCTTTAGAATCAAGAAGGTGAGAGAATATTTAATTGAGGTCTATGTAACTATGAAATATCAAAGTTGAGGGAATAGAATGGATCCATTTTCCTGGATAAGAGTCATCAATAAAACAAGCGCAGAATTTTGGTAATTCAGCAGAAGAAACTGGAGGGGAGGTGTCTTCACCCAACAATGATTCGGTCTGAGTGACGGAAAATTGGATTACTCTGAATATCTCTTTTCAGCTGACAAGGACATGATGGGTTACTGGTCTCCTCCCGCATTGTAAGTTTCTGTGATTCTATAAGAAACATCTCTAGTTGCTTCACAGTGGTGCAATTGGACAAATTTGTACTGCGAGTCAAAATGAGTTAGCGGAAATAGTGCCTGAATGCTCGTTTGATGAACTGTGTTTGAAGCTGGAGGGTAAGGTGAGGATGGTTTAACCAGTAGATTTGAGATTGCAAAGCAAAGACAGCTGAAAGTATGAATGCCATTGTGGAATAAAGGGAGAGAGAAAATATGGCACTCTTCCTTTCTATGGTTGCCAAATGTTATGAGTATCTAACATACGGACAAAATCATAGCTGACGACTGGTTCAAAAATACTTATTTCACTGAATAGATTTTCTAGTTTTTATAGTTCATCTATAGCTTTGTAGGAGATGTTGAGCTTCTCGGTACCCGGCACTGCAGGTGATGGGCAATTTTTGTGATGGTTCAGTTCCTCAAAAGCCAGTTGTGTTTCAATAATTATTCTTCAATTTAAGTTTGCCAAGGATATTTTTTCAGGATTTGAGGGCTGGGTTGTGCTGCCGTTTTCCTATCATACTTTCTGATTGAGAGAAAAGAATGGGCAAAGAAGTAATTAAGTTGAAGGAGTAATTTAATGGAATAGCTGGAGAGAAATGGAGAGGAATTTTCCACTAAGCTCTGGAATATCTGCTCTAAATCCTGTTTGAATCTCTCTCAAAATACCTCTAATGATTCAAGATTTTGATCCACTGGTCCTGATATCTCTCCTGGAGTTCAGTATAAAATTTTGGCTGACAGTTTTCCTGTGATTTGCTTTTGAATGTTTCAGAGCGTTATTTTTGTCTTCACTTTTGATGACTATAATATCAGCAGGGTGAGATTGCCCAGTAATAAGGTAAGCATTTGATGTGCACAAAATGTCCACTTCTTCAATTTGCTTCAGAATCCTTGCATAGTCTTATTCAGGGTGAGTATTTTTGGTTCACAAACCTGAATTTCATTTGTCTTGGCTTTTTGTCAACAGTTTAGATTCAGATTTGATGCTCTCACTTAGGTGGCTGCAGACTGCCTATCAGAAGGGGTTTTGGAATCCATTTGTAAAGTACCAACACAACCATCCTGTGAATATTCAAACAAAAAGCTCCCTTCATCAAATAGTCATGGGCAGTGCCACTGTTAATGTAATGGTTGCACAAGAGTTGTATTATAGGATGCTTTCTATGATGTCACATATTTGACAATTTGTTTGTATCAAAGTAAAACAGTAAATCAGAAACTGAAAGATGAATGACATAAGAATCAAAAGATATTGGGATAAAGCTTTTGTTTGGATGCACTGACATTTTGGTTTAATTCCCCTAAAATCAGCATAACTGGTGCAATAACTGCAGATCTTTAAAGTGTTGATAATGTGAGAGTACAAATGAAGTTTTGAGATTTTAGTGTGTGTTTTAAGAAAAATCATTGCATTGGAAGCCACCTTCTCACAAAAAGTACTGGCCACTTGGGAGTTTCTGCTAATTGTATTCATTTGCAAGTGATCAAGACTATTTAAAAATTAAGCTGGTTCTTTTTGTCACAAGGATCCCGTTTTTAAAGAAAAATAATGCAATAAAATTTCTGGCATCAGAACAACGTCAGTAAAAACATGCAAATCGTGTCCAGTCTTGAGCTTTTAATGCCCTTCGGTTTTCTTGGGACTTGCCATGATGCATATCACAAAACAAAAAGTTTCTCACCACTTCCTCACTCTGCAAAAATCAGCAATGTGACAGCGATGTTGGGTTCAGTCTTAACAAAGTGGAATGTGCCTATCACAGAAAGGAATAGATCTATGAAATGTAAGTACTGACATCAAAGGACATGTACGGAAAATTTGTCATCTTGTTAGTTGTAGACTTACCGTTGGGAGAAAGTAACTTTGAAGTTACATATTCACTACCTTGGCATAGAATTTACAACACTCAGAGCTTTTGTTACTGTGGTTTATTTGAGGGAATGCTGAAGCAGAGAGTGCTAGAGCAAAAGTAATAATCATGTGATTACACTACAAATTACTGGGTGTTTTTTCTCGATTACTAAAACATAATTGGTTTACTTAACTTCAAATTAAAATGGAGTGAAGCAATGATCTACTCCCACTCCTTGAGGTGTTTATAAATATCTGGCCCAGCATCGAGAAATTTCTTCAGTCCTTTCCAGGCAGACATGGAGCTTGAACACACAGTTTTTAAAAACTCCCCAGATCTGGCAGCATTTTTGATACAATAAATAGAATTAACCTCTCATTATTAACTGGGATGAGTTAGAAATTAAAATAAGTTCAAAGCAACCGAGGGAAGAGATAGATGGAAGAAATAAAAGGAAGGTTTGTGATGGAGAGGAACAGCAGATTGAATGTTGGAAGTGGCAGTGGATATAAGTAATTAAGCAAATGTGTATCTGGGGTAGGTACAAGGTGGATGAGATGAATGAAGAATGAAATTGCCAGGAGGAGAGGGGAAAGCAAGATCTGACTGCAGGAACTGTGAGGTACAAGAATGATTGATGACCTGAAATTGTTGAGTTCGTTGCAGAATCTGGAAGGTTATGTGTCTGGTTGAAAGATGAGGTGCTGCTCTTTGAGCTCCTATGTTGAATTTAATTGGAACAGTGTAGGAGACTGAGGGGGGAGAAAAACTGAATAAGAGTAGGAGTGGAATGGAAAACTGTAGGTCACTGTTGTGGACTGAACAGAAGTGTTCTGCGAAGAAGTGATCCAAACAGTGTTTGATGTCTCTAATGTAGAGGAACCCATGCTGTGACCACCAAATACAGAATTCTAAATTTACTTAATCTAAATATTTTCTATAAATAAATGTACTCATTCACTCTTAGCCTTAGTAATAAATGATCGTTTCACCTGGAACGTGTGCTCGAGTCCCTGGATGATAGAAAGAAAGCTTGTAAAAGAGTAGAAAATGCATCTCCTGCAGTTGTCAGGGAAGGTGTTGAGAAAAGGGGAATAGATATTGGTGAAGATGGAAGAGTGGAGACAGACCATTGCAGAGGGAACAGACACCTATTAGAATGCTGGAAGGAGCAAAGGAAGGGGAAGATGTGTCTGGTGGTGTCATATTGGGGAAATTACAGAGGTCAAACCTGTTGAATGTGGAAACTGGTGGTTGGATTCACAGGACAATAGGAATCCTATCTTTGTTCTGGGTGGGAGAAGAGTGAGAGGAATTGTGAGCAATGGAACCAATTGGATGGAGAGACCTGTGAATTATGGTGAAGGTGAAGCCAGTGATGAGGAAAAAGAAGATGCATCGTGGAAGCACGAGTGTGGGGGATGGCATCGTCAGAACAGATGCAACTGAGATGAAAACTTCGGAAGACTGTAATGCACTCCTTAGATGAAGCAGAGCGGAAGCAAGAGCCATCAAGACAGCTGTGGGGTTCGAGTGGATATGAAATGAAGATAGCGTGGTTGAAAAAGAGAAGGAAAAAGTCAGAGATGGAACATGTGTAAGCGAGAATAGGGTGGAAATTGCCAGAAGAGGAAATGAAACTTCAAGTTCTGTGTTGGAGCGGAACGTGGCGTCAATGAAGTCTTGCTCGACCAGAAAAAGAGGTGCAAAATGAACCTGGCAGGCCAGCGAGAAATAATTTGTGTATCCTAAAAAGGTACTGGTACAGCTTGGACCCAAAGGGTTCCCACGAATATCCCTTTTAAATTAGAAGTAGTGAGTGGAATTGAAGGAGAAGTTGTCGAATGTGACAACAAATTCACCCAGGTGAAAGAGGATGGTGGGTGGAAGTGAGTTTTGGTAAACACCTGATCAAATACCAGAAGGGAAATCGGAAGCCAATGGATTTAAACAAGAGATTGGGCTGCTGTGCTGTAGGCTGAGGGGAGATAGCATGTGAACAAAAATAGCATGAAATTAAATACTCCAATGCTGCCCGTGTACAGTAAATTCTCATTTATCTGGTTTTTATGCATTTGAAATTGTCATGCAACTGACAAAAATTTCTAACAATATTAAGCAGTTCCATAAAATATTTTTTCCAAAATGTAGATTTGAATTTGGTGCCCTGAGTTCTGATGTGATTTTTGTTCTAGCACGTGCTATCTCCCAGCAGCCTTCAGTACAGCAGCCCAACCTCAGTTCCTTGTGTGTTTCCCAGAGACAGTTGGTTCCAATTGTGTTTAAAAAGTACTGTTTTTCTCCCATCTAATTTATCCACTATGTTGGAAAGGAATACTCCTGGAAAAGGTATAAAGTAGAAGCATGCTGTTCTAATGTTGAAACAGGAAATGGAAGTATGTAAAAGACTGGAAGGTGAAAGAATTAAACATTTTGGTTCCTTTTTGATTTATAACGTTAAATCACAAAGTTTAAAGAGCTCTTCATAAACGCAGAGTGATAAAATGTAGTTTGACAATTTATTTAAAGGTTCATTCATGGAATACTGGTGTGTGATGTCCAGTAATGTGTTTTTGAGCAATGCTCATGCAATCAGCAACTCTTTCTCCCCCCCACCCCCGCCGTTACCCATGGATGCAGAGCGGCTGACTTATATACTGTGGTTAAGACAAAAAAAAAAATCCATTATTACAATTTATTGTTTATATAGTAGAATTATAACAAAATGCTTGGTTGGGAGAACACAAATCAAGTGATTAAAGGCCAGTCCGACTCTGAATCAGATAGACACAGGGCCCATTGTTCATGAGGGGGTATCCTACATTATGTCACAAAGGCTAAGCATAAATTATATTGAAAGGGGAATCAAATTTGATACAAAGTCCATCTAATTCTGAGAAATGTTTGTGCAGCTCACTGCTCATTACCACACAACCTTTTCACGATGCCTAAAAATTCCTTCTTTTCAGAAAGGCGACTTTTTAAAATAGCTTTGTGGTGTTTTCTCAACCAGAACCCCCTGAGATGTGCTTCAATGTTTAGTTAATTACTAAGGATTTGTATTTCCTGCCAGTGACACAATTTTTGTCCTATTTTTCAGCTTTCCAAGGTTTCCATTGTTCATTCTGTAATGTGGCAAATGGGCTTGTGTGGTTGTCCTCCGACCTCCTTGAGCCGGAAGGTCATGGGCTGAAGCTCGCTAGGCTTGAGCACACAATCTGGATGGTCATTTGACTGCAATGTGAAGGGTGTCACTTCTGGATCCAAAACTGTTGTCATGCTTCCATACACCAAGTCCTGATCTTCCAGCACTCCCATGCTTGCTGAGCTACATTAACTCGTAAGATTTTTAAGTGCAAAATCTTATTTTCAAATTTGTCCATGGTTTCACCCCTCCCCATTTCTGTGATTGCCCCCAGCCTCCAAGACATCTGTGCTCCTCTATTACTGACCTCTTGAATCTTTAAATTAATCAGTCCAGCATTGGCAGCTGTGTCTTTAGCAGCAAAGTCACAACCTCTCTAACCATTTCCCCAAACATTTTTTGACTTGCCATCAAAAGACTTTTTTTAATATCTACCCCTTTGACCACTTCTTTTGTCATCTGATCTAATGGCTCTTTATGCAGCTTGGCATTAATTTTATTTAGTAATCCTCCCATGAAGTGTCTTGAAACATGTATGCTATATTAAATCTGTCAGAGAATAGCTGATGGAAGGGTCTTAAACGTGAACATGAATTACATTTCTTCTCCCCCAGATGCTGCTTGACCTGCTGAGTACTTCCAGCATTCCCTGTTTTTGATATAATGGGGAATTTGTTAGTGTTGAATGGTGTGCTAAACTGAAGCCAAGTCTGCTTGTTTGGGTGGGCACAAAAAGGTCAATTTCTGCTTAAATTTATCCCTCAAACAGATTATCATCAATTGATCATTTTCTTTCTATTGGATCATGTTATTGCACATTGTTGTCAGATTTTCTTACCTGATAAACCTGGCTTTTCTTCCAAAGTACTTGCTGTCTGTGAAATTACTAGGGATGTTAAGCAGACAAGTCAGAGACAACCTTCCAGCGATACCATCATATTTGGAATAATGAGTGGAAGTAAATGATCGTAATGTTGCAGTCAAACTGAAGTGTTTAGTTGACATCATGGCAGTAATTTTTGAGATTCCTGTCATGCAGTTCAATCACGTGGGTGTAAGTGGTCATCGATGTGTCTGTAACATTTACGTCCGTGTTTCTGCTACTTGTCCTCCTGTAGAAGAGTTTTATAAAGTTACTTATCACAAGCATGCAAGAATGACATTGAAGCAATTTAGGAAAATGAGGTTCTGTATAATCCCCATGAACCGTAAAGCTAAAGGGATCACATTTGTGGTCAGCAGTTAGCCACCTTTTCTAGCCATTGAACTCAAGGGGGGGAAAAATACAAAACTAGATACCCATAACTTGTTCGCAGGTAGTCAGCACTCAAGATGTGCTTCCAGAAGGTAAAGTGCTCACAGAATCAGTGCTGAGAGGGGTCATTGTACAGTACATGTAGAGAGAAGTTACTGGCAATACTGTTGTGCCAGGAACCTGGCACAAATTGTGACTCTGTGTGGAGAAATTGCTAGTGAGGGTTGGTGCTGGGTGAGCTGGGCAAATAGTACAGCCCAGGGCTGCACCCCATCTGGCTGGGTGAGGACCGTTGCTGCTCTACGTATCAACAGAATGCCTGGATCCTTTGGTCTCGTGACTTCTGTTACGAGCCAGGTTGCTACTTGGTGAATATCCCTTTAAGGCACCTGGACATTGTGTGTGTGGTTTTATCTGACTACTGTGAGTGAAAACAAAGACTATAACTGGAGCGTACTGGCAGTTGCACAGTCAGACAAATGAAGGGAGAGAGAGAGTTGGTGGCACTGACTGCTGATCTCTGTATCTGTGGATGAAGAACAATAGTTGTGACTGTCACTATATAATCTGTGTATGGATTTTTAGAGCAATCAGTGGAGTCCACTTTGTCATTAACCTGTACTAGAAAGCAGGTATATTTGTTGGTGCCCATGTATCGAGTGCTCTTGGCGTGACAGATACTTTGGAACAAAATATGGAGATCTTTGGCAATTAAGGTGTCATATGGGTTCCATTGTGGAACTTGTGGAATTCATAAACTCCTCTCTATATTCTCTCTACATTCTGCTGTGGTTTTCAGAAGCCTTTGATCATCGAATTGCTGAACTGAATTTTGAGAACTGTTCCTGGACTTAGGGGAACTTGAGAGACACACACACTTAGAGTTTATTTTGGGGTCAGTGTTTAATATCTAATGTTCTTATTTCTCTTATTATTACAAGTAGATATTAATAAATAGATTCCAACATTTAAACATGGCTCATTGTGTTTCTATTGTTGCCGGGATGTAACGCTTCCTATTAGATGTGATGGAAGTTGCTGCCTTCCACCTCTGTTTGGCTGCACAGCTCTCCACCCAGCCTAGTGACTTCTCCATGGTAAGATGTTCAACTGTAAGGGGGAAGGCAAAGCTTCCATCATATCCAACAAAAGGACAGCATAGTGGTGCTGCAGGTAGTACAGTTATCTCACAGCTCCAGCAACCCAGATGTAATCCTAAATTCCAGTGGTGTCTGTATGGGGTTTGGAGCAAAGAACAGAATGCTGGAGGAACTCAAGGGTCTCAACCCAAAACATCGACTGTTTCCCCACACAGATGCTACCTGACCCGCTGAGTTCCTCCAGCATTTGTTTTGGTCCAGATTCCAGTATCTGCAGTCTCTTGTGTCTCCTCTGTGTGGTTTGACAATTTATTTAAAGTTTCATGCATAGAATACTGGTGAGTGGTGTCCAATATTGCTTAAATGGGAGGAAGTTACTCTGCCTACGCATGTTCAATGGTTATGAGATGTCACACTTGAATCTAGAGAAGATTCGCTGTTCTGTTTTTGAATCTAACCTAGACTTTCAAACCCTGTGGGGACCCTTTTTGAATTACTTTCAAAATTTCTGATCTGGGGACTAAAACGCAGATATTGGCTGACACTTTTTTTTAAGGTTTTTCCTTGCTGTTTCTTTCTAACAGCTTTGGGTTTTGGTAGCGGGGTTGATTTTTTTTGTAATAAAATATCTCAATTTTTTCTTCCTTTTATTGACTAATTACTATATGTGATTATTGATTTAGAGCATTGTGATCCTAAGTATGATTAACACAATGTATTCAGTAGTATTTTACTCTTTTGTTGCATGTCCTCTGTAATTTTTTCATAGATTCAATAAAAATATTGTAAAAGAAACAAAACTGATATCCTTGCCCAGTCTGTCCTCAATGCAACTGCAACCTATGCTCTTAGTGACTTATCAAGTTACTTGAATTGCTGCAACTGCTCAGAAAGAAACCAAATGTGGACATTTATGGAAAAGCAATAACTGCTTGCTTTTCCAATCCCCACACCTCAAGAATTAATTTAATAAAACATACATGAAACAGTTGATTTTCCACAACTGTATTAAATATATATTTTTAACAAATTACTCAGCATGACAGATCTTCCAACTTCACAACCTTGGGGGCAAATTTTGTTTCAGAAGAAGTTTCACTCCCCATGGATGCTGCCTGATTTGCGGAGTTTTACTGAAAATTGAAGGAATGCAATTGTCTTGGAGCTTTGGCTGCAGATATTTACAGATACAGGAAAATGTGAAGCCATGGAGGAAGTTTCAACCAAAAGTACACTTCCAGAGGACCATGCTGCCTGTATGGAGTTTGTACGTTCTCCTGTGTCTGCGTGGGTTTCCTCCGGGTGCTCCGGTATCCTCCCACATTCCAAAGACGTACGGGTAGGTTAATTTGGGGTTTAAAAGGGGCGGCATGGACTCGTTGGGCCAGAAGGGCCTGTTACCATGCTGTAAATAAAATTAAAAAAAAAAGTAAAATAAAAATAAATCCCTAAAAGTTTAAAATGTACCCAAGTTAATAATTGCGTGTAAAGTATTAGATATGCCTAACACTCCTTCCACCAACCACAGTTCACCTCACCACCCCCCAAACGCTCTACTCAATGATACTGAAAGTAGCCATCCCTGGACTGAAGCAATAGAACTTCAGAAGGTTAAGCACTAGTTCTTAAGAATCCAATGGGTTCAAGGATCTTTACAAAGAGCAAAATTCCCTCTTTTGCAAAGTTAGTGAGTTTTAGAATCACTTTGAAGTGATAAATGTAATTCCTTTTTTTTTATATAGATAATTAAGGGGCTATTGTACAAAGGTGAAAATCCAGCAGCCAAGTACAAATGGAAAGCGAGCTAGAGTTTTCTGCCATTTGTTTCAACAGAGATTTTTTGATTCACTTATTTTTAATATGTTCTTTTTGCTGGCAAGTCATTTTTACACAGGTGGGATTCTATTATGTAGCTGATGTGACTGTAAGTGATTAGCTTTCTTTGACCCATATTAATGAGGCAACGTTAGCATTTTCAGTTAATCCCCCCTTTTCACAGTTGCAGAGGTGATGGTGAATTCACATTTGTCGAGATTTCTTTGTTTATGGGATTGGACTGATCATCATTGTCAGGATGCCATTCTGTAAATTCTCCAGGATAAGTCTAGAAGACTTGTAACTGAATTAATTTAACTATTTTGGGAGCTTTGGATCTGATTACGCAGTAGAGAAAATCTTTAGCACGGACACACAGAGCTGAATGGTCTCCTGCAGTTTGATTTTAACCTGGAAGAAAATATAGGAAAGTTTTACAGGAATATTGCTATTAATTTAAATTTAGATCATACTGGCTACACTGACAAAGTTCCCACATAGTGTAACAATTTTTCTATTTCACATCACTTTGAGATGATAAAGTTGTCTAATTTTCTGCTAAAAAGAAGTTTGATGTAAAATGTTGAACAGCTGTAGTGTAACTCTGCCATGAGGTTTGCATCTCCCAAGTAGGAGAAAGGTAACTTTTTGACAGAGCTGTGTCTAAGTCTGGAGGCTGTGTCTAAGTCATGAGCAGTGAAGGTAAGAGATCAAGCCTCTGGCTTCCTGTTCCATATAAGAAAAGAATATGGTCTTCATCTATGCTTGGTAGTATTGTAGAATTCCTCATGAAACACTATTATGGGAACAACCCTAATCACAGGAAGGAGAAGACCCCATTACTGCCTGATCAGGGCAATCAGATTAAGAGTAAAATTGGCTTTGCCTGTTGGCCATATCCTGAGGAAAAGTTTAAGTACAATCTGAAATTGAAATAATCAGTATTTAAAGTTCAAACAGATCAACACAGTGGAAATTAATCTGAGAGCAAGGTAGGCCTGTATTGAAGTTAACTTTATCTTAGACATTAAATGGAATATTTTAAATTAAATTGCATTTAAAATGTGTGGTATTCTATTCAGTCTTCTATGTGCAAAATACATCAGCTCTTGGATCTTATGCCTAGGGTTTTGTTCAAAGTCCACTCCAGAGACAAGAGCTCATAATCCAAGCTAATAATTCAATACAGCTGAGGGAATGTAGTGTTGCCAGAGATGGGGGATTCTGAATTGTTACTTAAATGTTCACTTTCTCAGGTAGATGTAAAAGGTACCACTTTACTACTTTGAAGAAGAGGAGGGTTCCGTTCAGTGCTCAAGATATTAGTTCCAAAGCAGATTTTTAGATCATTATCACATTGTGTTTCATGGTACTGTCCTGTGTACAGCACTCTGAGTTACTTCACTGGCTACAAAGCACTTCAAGATCTTCCAAGATTGCAAAACGTGCAGTATAAGTGCAAGTCTTTCATTCTTCTTCCTTTGTCAGTGTGTGGCAATCCACCTTTCATGAAGGTGGGAGATGGGCATACTTGCACAAGTGTGTAATTATAGCATCCAGTTCACCTAATGCAAGATCTTATTTTACAACCACCATACTACCTACATCACATGACTAAATATTAGGTGTTCAGTGTCAAGATGCTTGGGACCTGCTTAGGGAAGACTTGAGGAACCAGAAGAACCAGCATCACCACTGTCAGTGGTGGTCACTCCCACCCTCAACAGCAGCTAAGGAAATTCCATCTGGTGTAAGTGGGATAGTGTCTCCATGCCACATCTTAATTTTATACCTGGATATGTATTAAAACACAAAGGGAACACTGAAGAGAATAGCTGCTAAATAGAGCTGGGGACTCATGAAAAAAAGTCGTCGTTTGCTTCAGTATTTTGAGTTCACTTGGACCGATAAGCTTGAACTTCAGACATTGGAGCAGTTTACTTGCACTGTAAGTTGACTTGTATCGACTTTCTCTAGAGAATATCAGGTTTTGAAATATTACTTATTCACAGGATGTCATCACTGCATTTATTGTCCACCTCCAACTGCTGCTGAGCTCCGTCAGGCAATTTCAGAGAGCACTTGAGAGTTAATCACATTAGTGGTCTTGAGCCACAAGTAACACAGACTAGGTAAATATGGTAGATTTCCTGAAGGACAATTCATACCCACATGACTATTAGAGAGTAAATGCACTCAGTATGTCAGAACCCTTAGTTCAGTTTGTGTGAAGTGACCGTGTTCAGTGCATTTTTCAGCTCCCTTTGAATTTCCTTCTCCATTTGTTCTGCTAATCTGTCCCATGTGCTGATATAAATTTTAATTTAAAACTTGGTGGAATTTTCTGTTGTTTGACATGCAAATTTACTTTTTAAAAAAATGTTGCATTCCATTAGAACAGCTATATTTTAATTGCAAGTAAGTGCTTTGTTTTTGATCCAGTGGCATGTCCAAAGTGCAAGATTTTTTTTAAAACATAAGAGGTTCGTGGCACTCTGCAACAAGTAAATTTTCTCGTCTTTGTTTTTCAGTTCATTTTGAGGTCACTGCTGAGACTCGGGTTTACTGTCATCCTTGGTTGCCATGAAGGCTTCCTTAAAAACTCAATCTGATGGCTTTTCCCAGAATTTTGATTCATTGATGCTGAAGGAACAAAATCTTATTTCCAAGTTAAGATAGAGCATGACTTGGAGAAATCTTAGGTTTTGGGCTGCCAGTGAATTCCTACTAATTATCAATGGGAAGAAGAATTAGTATTAAAATTTGGAGTCATATTAGCAACTTAAGCCTTGCAAGACTGCTTTTGCTATATTAAAATTAGATACCAAACTAATTATCAGGAATAATTAAAATGTTTGTGATTGAAATAATTTTGAAGAAAGTTCATTGGAGAGTTCACTGGGAACTTTGCAGAGGGACTTCCAGAACTTCGGGTGTGGGCACCTCATGCTCCAGCCAAGTGAAGTGAAGTTGCTGGATGAATGAGAAATCCCTAGTGAGAGTATATTTTAGTGCCCACACTGGTTTCGCCATCCAGTTAGTCAAACAGTAATCTGGCAGTACTGCATTGGTCTGATTTGCAGCAAAGCTCTATGCTTAGTGAGTCTTCTATTCAAATTTGAGTCAAGCCCCTTGGGAAGCATGACTCAAATTCACAACCGGCACACAGTGAGAAGGCTCTTATTTTGGGGAAAGGAGAGATGTGTTTATTTTGGTGAGGGAGTAAAGGTTGAAAGGTTGATCTCTGGGGGCATGGATTGTGGAACCACCTTGTATCTGTGATTCTCTCATTTACAGCTGAACTATCCTACAGTTTCGAGGCTCTTTATGTCAGTTGATAGAGCATGACAGGGGAGCACGATGTGCTCTAAAGGGCTTGTATGATATTCACTTGAATTTCTGATTATACAGCAGTTTTTCTTCGTATTTAAGAAAAACCACCTCACACAAAATGAATATCTTGCATTTAGGAGCTAAAGCAAAATGCAATTGAGATGAGTGGGAAAGTGATCTAGAAAAAACATTTCAAAGATGATTAGGAATTTCTGAGTCTGAAGTCTTTTGTGTTGATCAGTGAATGAATGAAATGTGTTTATAGCACTAAAGAGGCCATTTGGCCAATCATGTCTATGACAGCTCTTTTGTGGAACTAATCCAACTGCTCTGTGTAACCAATGTAGAAACATACTGAACTAAATCTGTTAGTTGCTCTTGAGCTGACTATTGTTTTTAAAAAAACAATGCTCTGTGAACTTTTGAGTATTGGCAGCCCAGTCTGTGATCTCATTGCTTAATAAGCTGCTCTGTAAGCTCACCCTTGTTAGAATCCTCTCTGAGGTCAATGTGGTTTGCAAACCTCTTTAAGCTCAAGCCAATCAGAAACCTGCAATGTGAGCTCACTGGTGTTAAGTACCTATTAGCAGCTTTGTTAAACAATAGTGTATTCCATCTGAGTGTTGGCAAGCCTCAAAACCATTGGAAGTTAAGAGAATTATAGCCTGGTCATAAGCTTGCTGTACTTCAATACTGTGAGCCCTTTGGTATGAGGACGTCAGAATTTGGTTAGAAATTATGGCAAATAATTTTAAAGTCCTTTCTTCATAGATCAGGAATCTCAGATGATTGAGTGATGTGGGAGTGTATTTTGCTTTGCAACTCTGTTCAAGGACCAAGTTTTCCTCTTAATTTAAGTCAGATAATTTTCTTTCACTTGAATGCATTAATCATTCTCTCAAAGGGTGAGGGATGACCTCAGAGTCATAGCTGTGCAACATGGAAGTGGGTCCTTCAGCTCAATTCGTCCATGCTGACCCAGGTGCCTACCTAAACCATCCCATTTGCCTGTGTATTAGTTTATTATTGTCACTTGTACCAAGGTACAGTGAAAAACTTGTCTTGCATACAGATCGTACAGGTCAATTCATTTATACAGTGCAGTTACATCGAGTTTGTACAGAGTGCATTGATGTAGTACAGGTAAAAACAAAAGTACAGAGTAAAGTGTCACAGCTACAAAGAGTGCAATAAAGTGCAAGGTCACAGTCCATCTCATCCTATAAGGGAACCGTTAAATAGTCTTATCACAGTGGGGTAGAAGCTGTCCTTAAGTTTGGTGGTATGAGCCCTCAGGCTCCTGTATCTTCTACCCGATGGAAAAAGAGAGAATGACTCGGGTCTTTGATTATGCTGGCTGCTTCATCAAGATAGTGAGAGGTAAAGACAGAGTCCAAGGAAGGCTGGTGTCCATGATGTGCTGGGCTGTGCCCACAACTCTCTGCAGTTTCTTGCAGTCCTGGGCAGAACAGTTGCCATACCAAGCTGTGATACATCCAGATAGGATGCTTTCTATGGTGCATCAATAAAAGTTGGTGAGTGTCAAAGGGGACATACCGAATTTCTTTAGTCTCCTGAGGAAGTAGAGGCGCTGGTGAGCTTTCTTGGCCGTGGCATCTGTTTGATTTGACCAGAACATCACCAACAGCCTGTCCATCCCAAGAACTTGAAGCTCTCAACCCTCTTGACCTCAGCACCGTTGATGTACACCGCCCCCTTTCCTGAAGTCAATGACCAGCTCTTTTGTTGACCTTGAGGGAAAGGTTGTTGCCATGACACCATTCCACTAAGCTCTCTATCTCCTTCCTGTACTTCAACTCATTGCCGTTTGAGATACGGCCTACAATAGTGGTATCATCTGCAAACATGTAGATGGAGTTAGAGCAGAATCTGGCCACAGTCATGAATATATAGGGAGTAGAGAGCTGAGGACACAGCCTTGTGGGGCACCAGCGTTGAGAATAATCGTGCCGGAGGTATTGCTGCCTATCCTCACTGATTGCGGTGTGTTGGTTAGAAAGTCAAGGATCCAGTTACAGAGGGAGGTGTTGAGTCCTAGGTCTCGGAGGGATTCATTTCATCAGTTGTAATGTATATTCAATATTGCATTGATGCTTAATTTCTCAATGGTTTTGATTTTGTTGTAATCTTCTCATGACTATGTGAATGAACTGCTAGGTATTACCCTGGAGCTATCAAATTATGGATGGCAGGCTTGGGGGAAGGCCACATCCTGGGAGAAACTTTCAGTCAAATTTCTCCAAACCCAAAGTACTTTGAGTTTTTATATTTCCAAGAAAAAGATAAATCAGGTGTTTGTCATTGAAGCTATTGAAATTGAACTCCTAGTTTATGTAAATATTTTGAATGTCAACAGATGGTTCCATTGAATTACATATTTACAATGGGAGCATTACAATGGAGTTCAACCCAGATAAGTATGAAGTAGTTCATTTTGGTAGGTCAAATATGATGGCAGAGTATAATATTAATAGTAAGACTCTTGGCAGTGTGGAGGATCAGAGGGATCTTGGGGTCCGAGTCCATAGGAGGCTTCAAGCAGCTGAACAAATTGACTCCGTGGTTAAGAAGGCTCATGGTGTATTGTCCTTCATCAATCATGGAATTGAATTTAGGAGCTGAGAGGTATTGTTGCAGCAATATAGGACCCTGGTCAGACCCCACATGGAGTACTGTGTTCAGCTCTGGTCGCCTCACTACAGAAAGGATGTGGAAGCCATAGAAAGGGTGCAGAGGAGGTTTATAAGGATGCTGCCTGGAAGGCGGAGCATGCCTTATGAAAGCAGGTTGAGGGAACTCTGCCTTTTCTCCTTGGAGAGACAGAGGATGAGGGGGGGGGGACCTGAGAGAGGTATACAAGATGATGAGAGGTATAGATCGGGTAGATAGTCAAAGGCTTTTATCCAGGGCTGAAATGCTTGCCACAAGAGAACATGGGTTTAAGGTGCTGGGGATTAGGTACAGAGGAGATGTCGGGGTAAGTTTTTTTTACTCAGAGTGGTGAGTACGTAGAATGGGCTGCTGGCAACGGTGGTGGAGGTGGATCCGATAGGGTCTTTTAAGAGACTGTTGGATAGGTACATGGAGCTTAGAAATATAGAGTGCTATGGGTAAGCCTAGTAATTTCTCAGGTAGGGATATGTTCAGCAGTTTTGTGGGCCAAAGGGCCTAAATTATGCTGTAGGTTTTCTATGTTTCTATCTTTACTGACAAGATGCTTTTAAGTATTCAAACATCTCTGGGACAAAGTATTTCACATAGATGGTCAAAATGTTTTTGAGGACAGAAACCCCAGATAGCCAAAATTAGTGTTGTGAGGGTTGACTGATTTCTTCTGGGTACACAAATATCCCAATTATTGATAGAGCAAATATGCCTATGACAATGTTTGGTGTGCAAAAATGTTTTACTTACAAAATAAGTGTGGACTGGAACCTTCCTTAATCTCTGTCACAAGGGTGTAAAATTAAGAAGAAAGACCAGGTTTGGGAACCTTGGATGAGGAGTTTTGCTAATTTAGTAAAGAAGTAAAAGGAAGTGGATGAAAGGTTTCAGAAGCTAAAATCTGACACGGCATTTGAAGAATATAAAGGACACAGGAGAGGGAAACAAAGGACTGCAGATGCTGGAATCCAGATGAAAAAAACAAGATGCTGGAGGAACTCAGCAGGAGAGGCAGCATCCATGGAGAAAAGCAGGCGGTCAACATTTCCGGTCAGGACCCTTCTTCAGGACTGAAGATAAGAAGGCGGGAAGGCCACTATATAGGGGGGGGGGGAACAGAGCAGTGATAGTACCTCTCCCCTCCTCCCCCACACCTGCCAATCACCATCTTTTACCTGCATCTACCTCTCGCCACCTTGTGTCCAGCCCACCTCCCCTCTTAGGTCCACCTATCACTGCTCTGTTTCTCCCTCCTATATGCCGGTCTTCCCCTTTTCCTACTTGCAGTCCTGAAGAAGGGTCCTGATCCAAAACATTGACTGTTTTTCTCCACAGATGCTGCCTGGCCTGCTGAGTTCCTCCAGCATCTTGCTGCTTCTTCACCTTTCTCCACACATTTGGTAACCACAGTCTGCCCTCCCCACATAAAGCTGAGGGTTGCATTCAAAGTGCATACTGGTGGTCAGTCAGTGCATTTGGGCCAAGGCATATCAAGGGCAAATTGCTCAATATAGGGCAATGTTCCTTTAGTCCTCACAATGTCAAAATGACCTTGTGATGTAACACTGCTACTGAGAAGCCATAGAAACAAAGGTCTCTGCACATTTCCTTGCCAAGGAAACCTGGCCACCAGCCATGTACCTTACTGATGACTGAAGGCACAATCCCCATTCTGATGATGTTTAGCTGCCACAGATCTTCACTAGATCCAAAAGAAAGCCAGCAAACAGAATAGAAGTATGCAGGCATCCCAAATTCAAGACCCAAATTTTGCACTTCCTGGCTTCGACTTTTCCCTAAGACATGGATGCACCATCAATTGGATTGGAACATGCTTTAATCTCATCCATAAATGAAAATCATAATGGAATTATGGTCTCACAATCCAACCTGTAGATTGTTAAAATGCTGCAGTCCACTGTCATTCAAAGGAATGCCAAAATATAGACATATATTTTGCCTGAAGCCTTTTTAAGGCTGATGTTTGGCTCCTGAATGTGTTGCTCATGCAAGAAACCAAGACTGACCAAATGACTTAACATTTAATCGACAACCATTCTCAAATCATTTCATTCCTAGGCTCTGACAGAATGATACATTTTTCTGTTTTGAATTTCTATATGTACCGCCTAAGATTTATTTCTCTAAGTCATCAAAATCTCAGTTCTCCCACAAAGGTTGTCAATAATTCTCTGTGGGTTATATATTACATTTCTACTCATTTCCTGCCCTATAACTTTATTTTATTACTTAATTGAACTATACCACTCCGGATAACTTGTCCACTAGCCCAGCTACTTTTGCAAATCAATCTAATAGGTCTGTGAAACAAGTACAAGGTTCCTGTACTGTGGCTTTAGAAAGACTGGTAAATGTGATTTAATAACCAAGGGATTTACCCAGATGGGCAAAGTCCACTGTTTCTGTTGCCATAGTAACCAGTAGTAAATGGTTCCATGACCAATCGAAGATGAATTCTCATTGCTTGTGTCAATGCATCAGTTCAACAATTAAATAAGTCAACAATTATTTGAGATTGGAAAAATAGCATAAGATAGGAATTGCTGAAGAATACCAAGGCCTATCAAGTTTGGCTTCTACTACGCTGATTATCACATGATGCAACAATAAAGAATTATGAACTAATTATTATATTCAATGTGCATAGGTTTCAATTCATCAAGTCCAGAAATAAATCAAGGAAAACCCCAGTGGTGGAGAGATTGGGGAACAAGAAGATTAAAGCTACTTGTTCTTCCCCAGCTCATTACACTGGGCACATCTAGTTATTTGTATACTGCAACTAAATAGTTACTTTCTGGTAGAAATCAATCCGATTTCATTTAAGTGAATCAATGCTGATTGGTTTCACTATCACCAGCCATTCCATAGATATACCACTTGCACACTGGGAGTGGTCCAGGGATTCAGGGCTGGGCCGCTGACTGGGTGGTATAGCTACTGGGACCATGGGCAGGAATGGGGCAGCAGCCCCGAGGAAGCTGGCTATCAAGAGCAGCCAGAGAGTCGGATAGAGTGAGTGAGGAGAGCTGAGGGCTGAGGAACTGAGGGGGAAATGGAAGAGGCCGAGGAAAAAAGGGTGAGTGAAGGGGGAAAGGAGAGAGGAAACTGAGAGAGACAGCTGGGGAAGAGGAGTAGGTAGATTGAGGGAGGGGGGAGTGAGGGAAAGGAAGCAAGATCTTGTACCTGTTTCTGTGTGTGTGTGTGTGTGTGTGTGTGTGTGTGTGTGTGTGTCTGTATGTGTGTTTGTGTGTGTGTGTGTGTGTGTGTGTGTGTGTGTCTGTGTGTGTGTCTGTATGTGTGTGTGTGTCTGTGTGTGTGTGTGTGTGTGTGTGTGTGTCTGTGTCTGTGTGTGTGTGAGTGTGTGTGTCCGTGTTTGTGTCTCTGTGCGTGTGAGTGAGAGAGAGAGAGCGGAATCTTGGAAGTAGACGGGACCGGTGAGGCCCAAGGGTGAAACACGAAGAACTCAGAATTGCACCTTCCCGCCTGTTCAGACACTGATATTCAGCCAGTCCGTGCAAATTCGTAGAGGGATGGATGTCAGTGATCTACATTACTAACGCTCGTTCTTAACTCAATACATTTTGTTTAAGTTCCCCAGCAGCCGTGGAAGGATTTGAACACATGTTCCAGATCAGTGGTCTGTCCTGCGGGATGCCATTCAGTAACTTCACTGCTGCTCACCTGCAAGATGCATGGTGACGTCAGCCTTCACCCTCCTGATGAAGGGAGACTGACAGCTGACAACTGACCCTGAGGCTCCAGTAGTCGCACAGCCCTTTCCACCGGGTCTCAATGTATGCTTGTCTGAGTAGCACCCATCTTCAGCATTTGGGCGAGAGCCGCCAAGAGCAGGAAGCCAGTGATGTCTCCTTTAGTTCACCCAATGATGTAGCCTTTTTCCTCACCCAGGGTAGAGAATTCCAGAGTTTTACAAATCTCTGCGAGAATTTTTTTCCATCTGATGCAAAACATACCTTTATATATTCCGAAGTTTACTAGTTTCCAGTCTTTACCCCAGGCACATCTTGTAGGGGTCTCACGCTTAGCAGCTGTCCCTTTCTCTACATCCATAGAAGCGCTTGTTGTTTCTTTTGACTCTACGTGGCTGTTTTCTTCTGTCATCAGTTTTCTCCCGCTAAGTAGGATTTTGTATTTTTTCGTCCTGAAAAATTTAGATTCTTCTGATCTGCCAATTTATTCCTCCACTTTACATGGCTTCATGTTTGATGCAATATGTTCTCTGACCTTATGTTAACCGTAAGAGTACCCTCCCTCTCATTGTACCCTCTCCACTTTCCACTTGGATACGTTTCTGCTGGGTATTGTCAAACACTTCTTGAAATATCCATAACTTCTCATCTGTTGTCCGAATTCGAATTCGTCATCATCTGCCACGATAGGATTCGAACTCAGGTCCAGGGAACTTTGCCCCGCGAATCCCTATTGTCAATTCAGTGATCAGACCGCCGGACCATCGCCACTTCCATCCATCTACTCTGTCGTCTTTGGAATTTTATAAAGCTCTATTGGCCGAGATCTCCGGATATTCTCCCTGAGTACTGCCCTAATGCTCTCCCAGTTCAACAATGCCATACATCATTCTCTTTTTTTACCCCCTCTGTTATGCCTGTATCTTTTATATCCCGTAACACTGAACTACAAGATCTACCATTCCCTCAATAAGGTGACGGCGATTGCGACAATATCATCCTCTCCTGTGCTCATTCAAGCTCTCAGCTCACGGGTCTTACCGACCAGACTCCTTACGTTATACTCAATGGAATTATGCATACTAGCCCTCTCATGATTCGCCACCTCCAGTCTGCTCCGCCAACTGGGCTTGCCTATTCTATGTTCTATATTTGATTCTAACTCTCCGCCTGCTGCACTGACATACTGGGTCACACCACAGCCCCGCTGCCGCCGCACTAGTTAAAACCCTCTGCAGCAGCTCTGGCAAAACTTTCTGCAAATCATTGGTCCCCGTTCGCAGGAAAAGAACCGCACAGAGTACTCCATTTGCTGCCTAACTAAAGTTTTGCACAACTTGGAAATGAATTCTCAACTCCTTCGCTCATTGGCTCGGCGGAAGAAGGCAGGCATGCCGTTTGCCTTCGTCACTACACTGTTCCAGGGGTATTATAAGCAGCACCGGTCTTTAAAAGGTTCCCAAATGTCAGAGATAGATTTACGCTCAAACCGCGGCTCCGAAATCTACTTTCTCCAGTTCCTGCCTAATTCTGCTGTAATTGGCCTTTCCCCAATTTAGCAATTTCACCCGTTGACCAGATTTATCCTTATGCACACAACAGACCATAGAACAGTATAGCACAGGAACAGGCCCAGTGGCCCTCGGTGCCGTGCCGAACTAATTAAGTTCACGCAGACACAAAGAGAACGTTCAAACACCTTACAGACAGTAGCCGAAATTGAAGTCGGGTCACTGGTGCTGTGGTAGCGTTTTCCTACCCGCTATACGTCCGTGCCTGTTTATCCTCTGTTTTTTTTAATTAAATACTTACGGGAAAGAACACTTTCCAGTCAGTCTGCTTGAGAGGTTTTGTCATAAAGCGCATAAACAGGCCCTACGGACCACCATGCCCCTACAAAGCATCAAGTATCCATCGAGACTGATCCCATTTGCCAGCTCTTGGTCTATAGCCTTGGTGTTTTGGAGCACGTGTTTATTCACATGTTTTTTACTTGCTCTTATATTTTGCGAAAGGGAATTCAACTCAATTTCCAGACATCTCATATCAGGGTCAAGCACAGCACTCGGCTAATGAACAATATGGAGCAGCCTGGGACAGATGATCTGTCAACTGGCTTATGGTGGCGACCAGCGATATTAGCTTTGGTCTTCTTAATGTTGTCTCCAAGTTCTGGTCCAACAGGTACGGAGGACATACTGGAGGTGTTGATCATGTCGGTCTGAGCGCCTTCAGTGTGCACGGTGAGTCTGTGGTCTCGGGTGATGGTGCAGAGAGCAGTATGTAGATGGGAAAATGGTGAGGCCGGAGTCCGAATGTCACTGATGAGAGAACGTGGTGGGAAGCCAGTGCAGGTGTGCCCTGTCAGTAACGGAAAGGGAAGAATGGAAACAGGTGAGTGTGGTCTCATCAAGTTGTACAACAGTGCAGTGTAACCGGAGGAGGATGGTGAAGTGAGTCACACCAAAACTATCCAAGTGCAAGTTGGGAAGTTTACCATTGTCATAGAAGTCCTCTGATACCCCTGTTTATTATATTAACACATAAACAAACCGATAAAGAATGCAATTATACATTTTCTTAAGCAGAATTACTACATATTGTACTGTAACCAGGACGAAATTTTTAATGTCGTCATTTGTTTAAACTTGCAGGAACTCCATCTGCCGTGCTCCATTTAAGCTCACCACGACTGTTCTCAGTGACCCTTATAGCTACCAGGGTCTTATTCTTTTGTGGATTGGGCCTGTATTTCTCGCGGTCCTTTTGCTCAACAGGACTCTGGTTCTCGTACCCCCTTTGCTTCGGGGTTTCTGTTTCTCACCTTTTCCATGTCGGGACACTGTTCCTCTCGCTGCTTGCAATGTTCCAATGAATCTCAATGTCAGCTCGGGGAAACATCAGCTCGTCTTCCGACTCTACGTATTAAATTCCACAGGACTAAAATTAAGTTCAGGAATTTCAGAAAACCGTCCTTCTCATGTTGTTTTCAAAGTTGGCCTCTTCTTACCTAAGGCCAATACCATGAAAAGTTAACTCTCTTTTCTTTCTCCACACACATGGTGTCTTTTCAATAATCTCTGCTTGTACTTCAGATTTCAGCATCTGTGGTATTTTGTTGTTCCGTATTTTATCTTAAGATTCTGGCATTACTCTTCTCTCTCCTCGTGTGTTCTCTGTCTCTTTCTATACTTCTGCACCTGGAACGAACAAGTCCTCAGAAATCTCCCTCAACCGGCACTTCTACCGTGTGTGTCGTTCAGTTTCCCTTGCCCGCCACTCTGTCAATGACTTTCCTATTTCTCCTTTAACTCCGCAAGTTAAAATGCATCACATCCTACTGTAGATTATCAGCCTGAAATCTCATCTTCTTCCAGAGTTGATAACTGATCTGCTGACTATTTCTATTCATTCTATGTTTTATGTTTCAAATTTGAAATATTTGCACTCTTTGATTTGCTTTTGAACTGCATGTGGAACAGATTAAAGAAAACAAAATAACGAGAAGACACTACTAGCGGCGTCGTTACTAGTAGTGGCCACTGCGAGATGTCACCGCAGAGTGACACGGAATCGATCAGCATCGTATCCACAACAAGAGTTTCACGCTCTGTTTCCCGTAATTACAATGTTAAATATTCACCTTTGAATTAGAAACAGAACTTAAATCAAGCCATTGTGTCATATCCCATTCCCTTTTATGTGGATACTTATGTGATATAGTGCAGAGTATATTTCGGATATCCCTGTATTAAAATCGTCCAACATCTACCATTTACCTCGCCCTGTAACTGAGGCGGCAGCTACCCATGGACAAGACTATCACATTTGACATTGGAGAGAGAAACAGGTCAATAATAAGCCGCGACTAAATATTTTTTGCACCGAACATTCCTCCACCAAGAGATCAGTGGAATGACTTCACCTGTGCAGAAAGAAATATGTTTGTTAAAGCGCCTATGACAAATATTATTGTTCCATCAATGGCCGAAACCACTAGAGGGTTGTCGGTGGTACTAATAAGGACAGGAACAGCGCTGCGTGGTCCATTGTGATCCCGGATTTGCTGGCGACATTACGGTTATTCTGGAATGGGACGTGCTCCAATTATGTTAGTCAAGGAAATCGCATACCCGATCATGGCGGCTTTTGGTATCCCTGGTAAGTCGTGATACTGTCATTCAATGTGTTTTTGCACTGCCTCAAACCGACGGAGTGATCATCACTCTGATCGCCGTTTTCTCCTTCACTTAATAGCAGTATGGTGTGCGATTAACACAGCAAAATTATGACAAGACGCGTTACCGGACTGTCCCCAGCACAGATAAACTGAAAGGCAACACATTATATTTGGACGATATTCAGAGCGGAGACAGTAGGGGTGTGTTTGAAGCAGCTTTGAAAAGGAGGAAGGAATGGTGGTGAGGAGGAAATGGAATGTTCAGAGCATGGAATATCGAATTAATTAAACTGGTGAGATCCTTAAGAAGCCAGAATTGAAGGCGAACGGAGATCTCGCGTCTGAGGAGGTGTGGAAATAGAAAGAGACAAGGCTGAAGTGGAATTAGCAATGAGAGAGAGAAGAGAACATTGGAATCGAGCAGGTTTTAAATTGCACCGAGGATTTCAGGCAGCAGTTGGAGACCAAGAGAGAAGTGATGGACGTTCTGTGTTCAGGGAGGGTGAAATAATCTCAATGTAAGTCGATCTGTCGGTCGAACGTGTAAAGAGAGTTCATTTGTCTCCTTCTGTGTATCCCTCGACCAGACAAAATACCCGCCAATAACAATTCTGCACAGTCTCTCAGCCGGCGAAAATTGAATTACAATATCTTGAGAAACACAGAACGTCAGGCGACAGCCGTGGAAAGAGAAACAGGGCCAATGTTTCTGTTCAAAGGGCATTCATCAGCTCAGTTCTGCAGCAGAACTTTGCACCTAAAATATGTACGTTTTGAGGGAATGCTGCCCGACCTGCTCAGTGTTTCCAGAATTTTCTGCTTTTATTTCTGTCTCAAAAAAACACTTAAAATTAGAGGTCAATTAGTTTAATCTGGTAATCCAATACCTCGGTTAATGTCACTGTGCTATTGAATGCCATATGACAATAAATGCTTTGTTAAATTCTATAGTCCTTGTGCCTCTTCCAGCGAATATGTTGACGGCTGTGATCCTGCACCGGGGAAAGTGCGGTCTCTCCAAATGAATCACGCGTTACATGGTGGCGATGGCGATCTCTGATCTGCTTGTCATCATTTTTCACGTGCTGCTCCGCGAAATCTACATGTATTATCACCCTAACTCCTTCCTGTCCCTCAGCGCAGTGTGCCCGTCTAATATTTACGTGCGGATCGTCACCCTCGACTGTTGCGTCTGGTTAACCGTGTCCTTCACCTTTGACCGTTTTTCAGCATTTGCTGTCGGAAGCTGAGACTCCGATATTGCACGGATAGGACGGCCGCCGTGGTTATTGTATCCTTGTGCGCGCTGAGCTGCTTGAAGTATGTCCCCTATCACTTCATGTACGAGACTCTCTACATCAGGGATAATGTGAACTGGGGGTGTCAGCATAAAGCCGCCTATTTCACCTCCAACTCGTGGTTGGCTTTCTCCTGGATGAATACCATATCCCTCTCCGTCATCCCTTTCGTTCTAATCCTCGTCCTTAACGGGATGACGGTAAGGAACATTGTAGTGGCCAGCCGGGTCCGCCGGCATCTGAAGGGGTTGGAAAGCAAGGATAGTGAAACGGAGAATCAGCGCAAGTCTATCGTCATACTCTGCACCGTGTCCGGCAATTACATACTGCTCTGGACAACATCAACTGTGGTTTATATCTGCACTCGAATTACAGTCAACGTCGGGGACGGGAACTACACAAGCCCCTCTTACATCGCCAATGACGTCGGGGTCTTAATGATGCTCCTCAGCTCCTGCGCCAACACGTGTATCTATGGAATGACCCAGAGCAAGTTCAGAGAGGAGGTGAAGAACGCGGTTAAACATATAACTCGGTTTATTTTTAAATCAGTGAAATTTACGCCGCAGTGGGCGTAGATCCTTTGGACTGATATGGCGCGGTATTCACTCGACTCTTTCACAAGACCGCGCCATTCTGTGACCTCTGTTCCAACCAGAGCAGGTTCATGAAACGGGAATCGCCATTATATCAGATTTACGCCATTATCCAGTATATTCTTACCAGCTGGCTCTTATCTTTTTCCCATACGGCGCGTCCAGTTCCTAATCAAAATGGCTCAAGGATGGTTCCTCTAGTTACTAATAACTGAAGAGAAATATCCCATGTGTTTTATTTCCTCCAAACCCACCCGTTGTTTTATTTTAGCCCTCAATGAAGTCACGCG
>JARFYF010000012.1:37726555-37737471 GCA_030265395.1 Rhina ancylostomus | reverse complement strand
CTTGCACTGGATGTACGTCACACCTTAAAAATAACTGCCACACTATAATAACCAGCTTAAGTAATTAGTGTCGAGGCAAATGAGCAATCTGATGTGTCCACATCTCTGTAAATACCAGTTGGAAAAGAGTAATCAAAAACAAAACATTTCAGATTATTCTTATTTATTTGGTTCAACAGATTCTGCAGCTATCCATGATAGCATTATAAATGAGTGTAAAAAAAATTCACAATCCAAACAGGAAACTGGGAAGCATGGTGGGGTAAATAAGAGCCTCGTTTCCTGGGCCTTGCCTCATTTATCAGGGACCAAAGTCTACTCTCAGAAGCTGAAGGTTGAAGCTCCGTCTTTCCACCTTTGCCCTGTGGCTCCACTGCATATTTTCTCTCCTCTGCTCAACTTTATGTTTTAAAATTATGTCATTGTAATATTTCAATATGATATGCATTATCATATTTAAATATTACAATTGCATAATTTGAAAATGCATGCTATTATTTCCCAAGCAGCTCAAGTCTCCTAATAAAAGAGTTGTGGATTGCAAATGTGTTTCACTTTATAGCTGCATGACTTTGAATCCTTGTCTGGAGCATTGGTTTGAACTTTCAGGAAAAATATTGGCAGTTCCGTACAGAACTGCCAGCTTTTATCTACATAACCGGGGAGAGGTTTGTATGTGGGTAGCCCAGTGGCACAGCAGTTAGTGGTGCTCCCTCGTAGCTCTAGGGACCCAGGTTTAAATCATGATCTCCAGTGCACAGTGATCGTACGTTTATTCCATGGGTTTCCTGCAGATGCTCCGTTTTCCCCTCTCATCACAAAGAAGTGCTTGTAAGTTAGTTGGTTACTGTAAGTTAGCCCTCGTGAAGGTTAATGGCAGAAGGGATCAAAAGGGAGTTGATAAGTGTGAGAGGGAATAATGTACAGGGAAATAAGTAGGAGAAATGGACTAATGGGATTGCTCCCCAGGACACTGGGATGGACCTGATGTGCTGAATGGCTCCCTTCTGTGGAGTTAATTGTATAAAATAAGAACTTCCATTCTAAGGATTCATGGAGACTTGTTTTTAGTACTCCTGTGCGGAGGGGAGCCAAACCTCCGCAGGCTTTCGAGCATTTATGCTGGGAAAACTGCACTCTGAACCTGTGCCAGGTTAGACCTTGTGCAAGAAAGCAACTCCATTTATATGAGTGAGTTGAACTGGCATGGGGTAGAAGGATAAGATAATTTATTTAATAATGTTGATTTAATTGTTTATACTTTATAGCTTGCATAACAGCTTATTTTTACTCTGTTTTTTAAATGTTTCTTTTGTATTTGTCAGGCACATGCCAAAGCATTCAGTCTTTTTTGCCAGTTTTAATATCCAGTAAATCTCGGGACAGGGTTTGGCAAAGCAATTCTGTGGTTATGGCTTATTCAGCCTCCACTACATGATGCTTGGAAGGGTCCTTTGCTGTGCTGGGTCTCGCTGCAAAATTCCCAGCCATCTTATCCCCAGGGCCAATTGCACCGGGAACCCACTCATTGAAGAAATTGCATGAATCAGGAGCTGACTTACCAACTTGGGTGATCGCTTATCAGCTGAATCTCTTGGTCATTATATGTGGCTCTAAACCCATGCCCATAAACATGTTTGTCTGACACCACAGGCAAAGTTTATTTAAATGCAGAAAAAGAAAGATATTATTTTTGGTGCTTTTTTCTTATTGGCTCGGCCATTCTGGCCCCAATTCTTTTAAAACTCCTTTTTAAAAACTGGAGAAACAAAGGGCTGCAGATGCTGGAATTTAGATGAAAAACACGATAATGCTGGAGGAACTCAGCAGGCCAGGCAGCATCCGTGGAGAAAAGCAGGCGGTCAATGTTTCAGGTCAGGACCCTTCTTCAGGAAGAAGGGTCCTGACCCAAAATGTTGACCACCTCTTTTATCCACGGATGCTGCCTGGCCTGCTGAGTTCCTCTAGCATCATTGTGTTTTTCAACCTTTTAGAAACTTCTTTGCCTCATTCACTCATTCCACCATTAAGAGACTCTTAATGCAGGGGGCAGCTGGAACTTCCAAGTACAACAGATTTTTGCCGGGTTTGAGTATTGGGGAAGAGGCTTGGGTAGGGAAATTAATTTGAGATACAGACTAGCCATGATCTGACAGAATGGCAGAAGAGATTTTAGTAGCTGACAGATCAACACCAAAACCAAAATGTTAGATATTAAGTTTCTAATGGTAGTCTCTTACCCATCTGTTTGACCAGAACCCTCTTCCCCAATACTCCAACCTGGCAAAAGCCTATTGTACTTGAAAGCTCCAGCTGTCTTTGTCTCCTTCCTATCTGCTGGATGACCTTCTCATTTCCCACTTGCAAAGGACAACAAGAGTTACTGCTGTTAAAAGGAATCCAAATGTATGTCTAGGACCTGGTATCTGTGCTATATTTCAAGCCTCTGCTGCCCACAGCTGTGTCTGAAGTGGGTGCATTGATTTACAGCAATTCTCACTGAGTTCAGGGCTGCCAGTCTGGTTGGATGCATTCCTACACATTTTATCACATGAACTCTTATCCCCAATCACCCTACTTCATCTCATTTTAAAGTCAGTGAAAAGTACAGGAAGAAAATCTTGTCCCTTGATGTTTCTCCTGGTTTGCTCACAGCAATGTCCAGGTGGTTAATCTTCAGTTCTTGGAGACTCCAGAATAAACTGGAATTTGGCAACTTTGATCGCTACCCATCTGTCAGCAGAGCCAGCTCTTAATGGGTTGGAAATGATATCAGTAGTTCTGACAAATTCTGATCTTGTGGACTGGATGTTGATGACTAAAGATCAAGAATCTGATCATGTGTAGATTTTTCTTTGGAGTTTGGAACTGGAGCCAACTTTTCCTTTCAAACAAACTTGGGCTGTTGTCTGTGAGGAGCTGTGGAAAGATATGCAACCATTGGTGCACTCCGCTGCAATTTCAGCACTTGTTGTTTAAGGGCCAAGGAGTTTCTTGGTTAATGACTAAAAGCAAATGACAGTTAATAAGAGTCTTAATGTACAAGGAGATTCTGCCCCATCTCTACTATCACATGGAATCTGTTCCCTTTCCAAATACACCTAATCCAACAATGATTCAATATCCCTGATAGCAAGAAGTGACCTGGAGCCAAATTCTAGTCTAGTGTTCTGGCGGTCTTATGATCTGGCCGCCGATGCATGAATACATCATATTGGGCAGTGAAGGAGTGGAACTAAAGCCCCATTGGCTTCAGTACTTTCTGGTGTTCCCTGTTACTTCTGTAGACCACAGGCCACAACCTGGGGAACTCTCATTGAGTAACTAACAAATCAGATTAGATAATGGAGAGAAAGATAAATGACCTTGAACCATTCCTATGGGACGTGTTATATTTGTGCAGTCCAGGAACTGGTTCTTGGTTCACCAGATCTGTGCTGACCATCAAGCAACCACTTGCACTAATCTACATTAATCTCATTTTGTTCTCCCCACATTCTTATCAACTGCCCCCCTCCCAGATTCTGTCACCTAGCTGCACACTTGAGGCAATTTACAGTGGTCAATTAATCTCGCAACCCACATGCCTTTGGTACATGGGATGAAATCCGAACACATGGAGGAAGCCCACCCAATCACAGAACGTGCAAACTCCACACAGGCAACACCGGCAGTCAGGATTTAACCCAGGTCACTGCAGCTGTGAGAGTGCAGGTCAACTAGTTGCACCACTGTACGACCCAAAAGATAAAGGCATGGAGATGTAAACACCCAGCAATCACATATCTACACAGTTAGAACAGTGCAGTCTATGCCAGGAGTTGGGACTCGGCAGCATTCTTGGGAATGTGTGAACATGAGGACACTGCTCTTGTCCTTTGAGACAAATGTGTGGCCCATTGGGATCGTGGCTGATCTGGACCTCAACAATTATTCACCTTGGTTCCATCTCCCTTGAGACACTGAGCTAACAAACATCCATGAAACTTGTTCCTGAAAACTTTGTCTGATCCACAGCATCCTGCTCACTCACCACTTAGAAAAGAATGCCATTTCCCTTGGATGACCCCAAGCTTCTCTACATTGAACTGAATTTGCCACAGTTTTGCCTTCTCAGTTAATTTTTTTAATGATTTTATGCAGCTATCAGCACAACCTCCCGTGCATCCCACGGCAGGAGAGTATATTGGGAAAATTAGGGGCAGGAGCAAGTTTAAAATGGCAGGAGACAAAATCCTGCAGTAACCTCAGTGCCAGAGTTTTCAGTTTTGTAATCTCATCAAACACTGCAAGAGCACCAACTGCAAGCTCATGTTGGAAGGAGCACTCCAAATTTTGTAACTTTCTTTATGGCTAACAATATTTTAGAAATGGAGGCACAAGAGGCTACAGATGCTGGGATTTGGAGCAGAAAACAAACTGCTGGAGGAACTCAATGGGTCAGGCAGTATCTGTGGAGGGAAATGGACAGTTTATGTTTCAGATCTGGTTGAAGGGTCTTGGTGCGATACACTGACTGCCCATTTCTCTCCACAGATGTTGCCTGATTTGCTGAGTTCCTCTAGCAGTTTATTTTTTGCTCTAAGTTGTTTGAAATATAGGAAAAAGCGAAAGCAATTTAGAAACTGTGAGTCTGTGATTCCATTCAACTAGAACATGAATGATTTGATCTGTCAAAAGAGACTGTCGGTTAGGTGCTACGTAATACATGTACATGCATACTTACTAGTAGTGTGCTCAGATGTCTGCTTTGTCTCTCATTCCTGAGTCAGAAAGTGTCTGGGTTCAAGCCTCATTCGAGACACTGATCGTGTAATGTGGGCTGACACATCGGTGCTGTACTATCAGAGATGTCACCCTTCAGACGATTCGTTAAAAATAAATCCTATCAGTTCTCTCAGTCATAAAAGATCACCTGAAGCTATTTGAAGAAGAGCAAAGTTCTCCCCAGTTTTGCTCAACTGACATGACTGAGGCAATTATCATCGTGTTGTTGCTTGTGGGAAACTTGCTGTGTGGAAAATGGATGCCAATTTTCTTGCATTACAGGAGTGTCCACATTGGCAGCAAAATGCATTGGTACATCCTCTGTATCTTTATAAGTGTAATTGTTTCTTTCAAAGCTATAGTGAGAAAGGAGTAAATTTACCTTGTGGGAAACTGAAACTTGAATGGTTCACTTTCCTCCAATTTTGTCAAAACTACCGGCTCAGTCATCAAATCCTGAATTCCCAAATTATCTATTAAAGCTTCATCCAGAACTTTTTGAATGAAAAGGAAAGCAAAAGCACAGCAAATTGTTATTGTCTCATCTTTTGTGGAGTGGTGTCTTATAACACCCTTCTTCAAAAAATAGAAAGGAGAAATTTGAGGGAGAGAGAACTGTCAGAAAATATAAAGTACACTTATTGTTAATTTAAGTGTAGGGAAGCTGTCAGAGTGCAGTATCTTCTGATTGGCTGTCCATTCCTTAAGTGAATTTTTTTGGGAATAGCTTTGCTGCAAATAGAAGTAGATCTCCAGTGATCAATGGAAATCTTGCTAAGCAAAATTGAACATTCAAACAAACAGCTACGATGAACGTATTGTTCTCAAGAATAGAGTTGTTCAAACAAGCTTCGGATATTGCACTTTGCTCAAATTACTGTAATGGAATGGTGGTTCAGTAATCTAGAGACTGACAATAGCAATCCAGCAACCATGTATTTGTTCCTGACCATGAAGCTTTGAGAGCTTAAACTCTGTTTTTAGCANNNGGAAATTACAATTCATCAAAGTAACCATGAAACTATTCGATTATTGAGAAAGCCCGACTAGTTCAGTGATGTCCCTTAGGGAAGGAAAACTACCAATGTTATCCATTAATTTGTGACTCCAATCCCAAACTGTGATTGTTTCTTAACTGCAGTGGTGAAGGAAGCCAAGTACATTGGGGTAACTTTAGATAGATGATAAATAACAGCCTTTTTAGCAACAACCACCTCCTGAGAATAGATTTTTTTTCTCTCTGATCATAACTAAGTTTTATGTTAAATATTGAATTTCACCGTGTCTCACTGCAGATCATGAAGCACCTCATGTTAGTCAATGACAGGTGACCCCACGTTATAGTTGTTCGGGTTATGGAAATTCATCCTTCCAGAATTCACAAATCATGACCCAGAAATTTGAGATATAGAATAAAATTCACTCTCATGGAACTTGCGTGTGTGCGGGGGAGTAAATAAACACATTTTTCTACTCTTGTTTCTTGATGCATGCACAACAATGTGGCTTCACGTTAGGGAAAATTGTGACACGGACTGTTTTCTAAGAATGTAACGCCTTCCTCCCCTGTAATGTGGGGGTCACCTGTCCAATGGAAGTGAGCACCATCAGTGAATCATTGGAATACGTTGCTTTTAAATTTGTAATTTAGTGAGCCAAGCTTCCCAGACATGACACAACTAACACAGTTGGCCACTGGAAGGCACTGTGAGTCAGAGCAGGGATTTTTGTCTTCTGTGCTGGCACAGAAATATAAACATTTCTTTAAACTTTAGATTAGAGTGGATATATTTTGCTTTAATCTAATTGAATGTTAATCCCTTTTCAGTGAATTTGGAACATGTTTCCCTTTTAGTTTATTACATTTTAATGTAGAAAGTGATTTTTTTTTAGGGTACACCCTTTATGTGCAATTTCATGTATTCTTGAACACTTTTATATATTACCTTCACTGTCCTAAATGCATATCATTGTTCTGCAACTTTTTTTAATAGCTTGTTTGATTTGAAATTTCTGTTGGTAGAGCTTTAACATTGAAACCTCTACATCTGCAAAATTATTTGCCATTTTGATTTTTGTGTGTTAATGACTCTTTTCCACTTCATCAAATTTTCTCCCACCCATTTTTCATGCAAATTCCACGATAAATCTCTACTCTACAGCCTCATGCCCAGCCTGGAGGGAGAGCTCAATATGAGTTGACTTTTTTCCAAATGATTCCTGTCTTCAACTTCAAAAATGCCCCTTCTCTTTAATATAATAACAGAAAATGTTGGAAATATTCAGCAGATTAAGCAGCATCTGTGGACAAAGATGAAAGTTGATTGTTCTAAGATGTCAACTACTCCTCTGTTCGCAGTTGCTGTTTGATGTTTTTTGTATCCGACACCTTCTATTTTCATTGCAGTGCCTGCAATTTAATGCCTCTTTTCTAGTGTGGGTATCTATAATTTGCAGTTGTTGCCAGTTTTCAGGTGCACTGAGCACTGAACATAAATGGGTTACTTTTGTTATCTTTTAATCAGCATGAAGAAGTTTTGGGTGCACAAAGGATTACATAATTGAAGGATCAGGTTGTAATTAATCCTGAATGTGCTAAATGTTTCAGCTAGCATTGTGAGGATTCGAGATGATCTTAGAAAACCTAGTAATTTTACTTTGCTTCATTTGGGAGGTGTACTGTAGATTCTGCAAATATCCTGTCAGAATCAGATTAGTTCTGATGATTGATTGTCCCACAGTTGCCCCTTCTTACCTGTGTTAAAAAGAAACCATTGTGTATGTGTTTGTGCCACATCATAAACAGAAGAGAACCTTGTTTGCTACTGCTCAGTGAATGCAGATTCAACAAGGAACATTAACAAGAGAATTCGATCTGCAGGGCCGGGGGAAATGAGCAGGGGTGTGGGACCAATCAGATAAGTCTTTCAAAGCCTAGAACAGGAAAATGGGAAGAATGGCCTCTGTTGTTTGACTGTATGTTTCCCTGTATACTCCCATCTGCTTTTCCATTGTGCAAAATAAGTCAATATTAAGGGCAGCATTCAGAATACTTTCCAATTGTATAATTCAGGGAAAGAGTATAGAGGGGACAAAGTGTTGATGTTGCATGCAACTTTATTGTTTCCAAATGGCTGACAATCAATTCATTTTTCTGTACTATCTGAAAGTAGCTCTGACGGTCATTGGGAATGATCAGAGGAGTAAATTTCAGCTCCAGCCACATGATCCTGAGGTAAACCAAATGACCAATAGTGACAACATGATGGTTCAAAGCTGCCCAATTGCTGGGTGCCCTCAATGCTAAGTCAGCATCATCAATGGCCTAGATTTTGCAGTCAGCGATGTGGACAGCTGTCTCTCTTAAGAAATGTTGCAGTCGGCAATCACTTATTAAGAGCATTATTTAACACTGGGAGCACTGAAATGGGCTTTGCTGATAGTCTTGACATAATCTGAATCAAACTCTGCAGGAAAATCTCCATTACCTCATGGCACTTCAAGGCAAAGTTGCATTTCTTGTGTCTCTTAGTTAAACAACTGTCCTTACTTTTGAAGTTGCTGTGTCTCTTTGATATTTGCAATCTGTCCCATTGCAGTAATTTTGTTTACTTTCACTGCTATCAGTATGTTGATTGACCTGTTTGAACATCTTGCACAGCAGACCATTCAGTCAATGGATTCTAAATTGATTTGCAATCCAAACCCTTCATGCCTCTGGAAAAACTTTATTCCAAGTATTTGCCAAATTCTCTTTCAAAAATATTAAAGTCAATTCTGTGTCCATAGCCCCCGCCTGACCACTTACATAAGTCTGTGCACCCTGGTATCAACCCTTTGGGAATTGGCAACAGTTCCTTTGTATTTATTCCATCCATTCCATCATCATTTAAAAACAAGCTATCTGATTTCTCTTGAGCTTCTCTGCCATGAGCAGAACAGCTCAGCTTCTCTCGTTCATCTGTACAACTATACATCCCCATCCTGAACAATTCTAATAAATCCCTTCTGTATTTTTCCCAATGCTCTTCCAACCAACCTAAAGCCTGATCTGCAGAATTGGAAAGTGTGCTCTGATTGGGGATGAACCTGCTCTTTTTGATGGGTTTAGCACAACTTCATGGATTTTGTACTCTGTGTCTCTGTGTACAAGCCCAAAAGTCTATAGCCTTGTTTACTGCTTTGCAATCTCTTTGGCCCCTTCCAAGTTTTGTGGATGAGTGGCCCATTTCTCTGTTTGTACACCACTTTTGAAAACGAACCATTTATTTTGTATCATCTCTTTTCAATCTTTCTCCTAAGAGGTATCACCTCTCATTTTTTGCATTTGTCCATCTTATTGCATTCCTTCAGCCTGTGTGTTCTCTTGAAGTCTTTTGCCGCTTTTCCCACTGCTTGCTTTCAGTTGTTGTGCCGTCTATCAATGTTGATATTGACCTTGTGTCCCCAGGCCCTAGTCATTAACCAAAGTGAGAGAGTGCACTGGCTTAGTACTGAATCCTATCAGACATCAGCATATCTCACTCGCTCTGGTTTAAAAAACACAACCATTCTCTTAAACCCTCTGCTTCTTACACCTTAGCTGGATTGTTTTTTTTAAAGAAAACAAATAGGTAAAGGAGCATTATGTTTATGTTTCTAGTAATCCAGAGCCCTGCACTAATGGTGTAAGGTATGACTTCAAATCCCACTATGTCATCTGCACAATTTAAATTTAATTAATTAAATAAAATAAATCTGTTATGAAAGCCCAGTTTCATTAGTGGTGAATATAAACATAATAGAAGGTTGTTAAAACCCATCTGGTTCATGAATGTTGTACAGGAGAAAGAGTCTGACAGGCTTTCACAACCTGGTCTATTTGTGACTCCAGGCCAAGAGAAATGTGGTTGATTCTTAAATGTCTTCTGAAATGGTCTGGCATGCCATTAAATTCAAAGAAAATTTAGAATACACAAAATGGTTGGCCTCCTCATTAATGCCAATGTTCAAGAATGGAAGAGAAAGACTTCATGTGACTGATATTGAATTGACGACACAAAACTTCCCAATTTTAACCTTCTCCACTTGTCTGAACAAAAGTGCAACATTTCTCTCCTTCAGTCCTTTGGCAACTAATGTGGAATGGAAGATTGTGGTCAACTGTGGAATTTCCACTTTCTCTCAGCAATCCAAAGTAGATCCTGTCTGGACCAGGTGACTTAGGCTATTTGAGTATTTCAAAACTTTCTGGTACCTCTCCTGTTTTATCTGATTCTGACAATCTCCACACTCACTGTTGGCTTGGAAAAGACCTCTTCCTCTGTAAACACTGATGCAACGTACTATTTAATAATGCAGTCCTTTCTTCTATCTCCACCAGAAGATCTCCATTTTGGTCCCTAATTGGCACCATTGCTATTCTGATAACTCTTATCCTTAATACAACAGTAGAAAACATTTTGTCCTTCTGTTTATGTTGGCTGCTAGTCCATATTTGTCTGTGTCTCTGAAATTTCCATTTTCACTGCTGCATAATTTTTGTATTCAGTCTGATTCTCCTTCTGTTATCAAGCCGATATCTGTCTTACTCCGACTTTCGTCTTCATTCTACTCTCTAATTCCTTGGTCATCCTGAGAGCTCTGGTTTTGGTTTGCACCCCATCCTTCCACCTTGTGGGTGTGAAAATTCATCTATTGTATTTCTGACTGCTGGTCTTCAACTCCAATTTTCTTGGGCCAGATTCCTTCACAATTTGTTGAAATTAACGCTCCTCCATTTATTGACCTGAGGCATTTACTCTGGCTCAGTGTTTCACATGCTGAGTCTTTCGGCATTTTCTGGATCTTTTTCAGGCTTTAGGCATTCATAGCAGTTTGCTTTTGGATTACGCTTTTGAGGAAGGGCAATTAAATAAATCAAACTGGTTGCATTGGAGAAAGATTCAAGAATTGTTCATTGATAAGAATGGTGGACTTGTTCAATTGAAAGAGAATTCCTCTGAAAGGGTTGAAGAGAAATCAAGAGAAACAAAGGACTGCAGATAATGGAATTTAGATGAAAAACACTATGATGCTGGAGGAACTCAGCAGGGCAGGCAGCATCCGTGGAGAAAAGCAGGCGGTCAACGTTTCGGGTCAGGACCCTTCTTCAGGACTGAAGATAGGAA
>JARFYF010000012.1:37692879-37703301 GCA_030265395.1 Rhina ancylostomus | reverse complement strand
TTTTAGCAGAAAACTAAGCATTTAACGTCAGATGTGATTAAGCCTGCACCTGAAGCATGTTACCTTCCCAATGTTTGGTGTTGGTAGGGGAAAATCCAAAACAATTTGATTGAATAGACTGGATTTTGCTTGGTCCTGCCCCACTTGCAGTGTAGATCCTCTTACCACATTCCCAAAGCCACACCTGCCATTTGCAACTTTGGAGTTCCAACTGAGTTCAAGACCTGGCTGCTGGAGACATCCTGTGAAGGGTTGTGAGCAATCAGGAGCAACTGACCCTGGGGCAGAAAGCCCTGAGGCCTTGCCCTTGGAATGTCCTGATAGACTTCTGACAACTCAGTCCTGTGGTAGAAGCATTAAAAAGTTCAAGTCAATTTAAATAACTCAAAAATTATTAAAATACATTCATTTAAGATAGTTTAACTATTAGAAATTAGTCAAGAAAACATAAAGAAAATGTAGGGAAAAAAAATCATTAAACTGCACTAAGCTTTTTAAAAAGGGTGGGCCACCCCATCTATTCCTGGCATAAGACTGAGGGGTCAAATGCCAGGTACTGTATGTGTACTCTCCACACCAGGACTCAATGGTGAGTCTAGCAGTGGAGCAGAGGTCAAATGCACAGCTGTGGAATTTGGAGATGAGCTGACCCTTGAGTAGGACATAGCCAGCAATTCTCTACAGAACTGCTGGCCAGAGGTAATTGCATTTTGGTTCATTCATTTGTCCAAAATTGCACTGTCAATGGCATGAATAAAGCCACTGGGTTTCTTGAAACCAAGTGACGTTATTTTGAACAGAATATCATCTGGTTTGGACAGGATTCCTGTTATCGGTTTTTATTTTTTTAACAAATAGTTATTGGTATCCCCAAAACAGTTAAGTATAACTATTTATGTTGGCTTTTGCTTAAAGTTAAATATAGGCGTGGACTTCGCCATCAACAGTGAACTGATCATTGAAGAAGGCTCCCCACAAAAATTCAGTGATGTGGGTGGCATGAACTTTTTTCTCTTCTGATGACAATTTCAGGTGGAAATCAATTTGATAGGATGCTGTTATCAAGCAGGTTGTGCAGCTAATCATATTTAAGGATTCACACAGATATAAAACAGGGAGGAAGAAGCATAATTGTTAACCAATAGATGAAAACATTTTTACAGATTGTGAAATAAAGAATGGAATATACAATGATAAAGATAGAAGCTGGAATACAAATAAACTTCTTTGAAGTATATTTTAATTTGGATTATGTATTGAAATATTTACTTAGGGGAATTACAAAGAAGAAAGGACCAAAGGAATCTGATGATCAATGACAATGAGTTATTTTTTTTCTTTAGAAACTCAGCAAAGTGATATTTTCAGCATATTTTATAATGAGACTTTTTCAGATGTACCTAATATTTCCATAAAATCATCTTTCTTGATTGTGATGATGAAGGGGAAAGAACCGGACTGAAAATGGAGAGGGACTGAATCACTGACAACGGTTTCAGGACAAATGCATTTGGAAATCTGAAGCCAGTATAAGTCATTATACTTAGCTGTTTGGGGATGCCAAATGTCTTTTTTAAAAAATAAAACAGATAACAGTATTCTTCGCTATACCAGAAAATATTTTGATTAAAACCAAAACTCACTTGCTTTCTCTGCTTCACATTCAAAGGTGGTGAAAACTGATACTTTTGCCATCATTACAACTGCAAAATCCAGGCCGATATCTTGTTCCTTTTATGGGGAATCATTGATTTGCATGAGGCCTGTAACTTTAATGGTAACGTAATGCTGTGTTAGCATTAATATTTCATATTTTTCATTATTTCCTTAAAACAGAGAAGGAGGCCATTTGGCCCATTGATTCTATGCCAACTCCCAGGACAATCCTATGCCCCCACTTCTTCACCGTGTCATATTCTTTCTAATCAACCCTTTTTCCCTCCCCCTGCCGATTCTCCCATCACCCACCTACATCAGGCATAATTTACAGTAACCAGTCAACCAACCAGCATGTCTTTGGGCTGCGGGAGGAAATGGACACAATTACAGGGAGAACGTGCAAACTCAATATTGACAGGAATCAAACCCAGGTCTTTGAAACTATGCAGATCCAGCTGCTGTGCCACTGTGCCACCCTAAAATACTTCAGTAGCCCTGAAACACTTTGGAAGATTTTAAAGTCATGAAGGATACTATAGAAATGCAACTTTTTTTCAACATAACCAGCTGAATGCATGGCGAAGCAGGTCATGACCAAGCTAACATATTCATACTTATTTAAGACAAAGAAGGCAGCGTTTGGCTGACTGGATCCAAGCAGGCTCCCAGTAGAGCAATCCCATCAGTCCCATTGCCCCTCCTTCTATTCCCTGCAGCCCTGCAATTTATTCTCTCATGCATATTGTTTGATTCTTCTTTACCTTGCTTCCAAGTCTTTTCCCTTCCTAACAAAATAAGGGAATTGTGATCAGCATTCTGGGCACTAGTGTGAGAATCTGAGTGAAAAATCAGATGGAATTTGCAAAGATGGAAGTTGATTTATTTTGAATAGTTTTGCTTTCTAGCTATAAAGATATTGGAGTCAAATACTATCTGATTGATGGGATGGTGGAGGAGGAAAATCTTGTGAAGCCAGCATTGATGGCCATACCTTTTGGCATCACCATAACTGCACTTCTTCCTCAATACTACTTAACTTGCGTTTTGAACTGAATGTCAGTGTGCTATTTCGTAACTCAGCTTAGTGATGAGGGTGAGATAAAATGCAAACTGTAGGTAGCTAAACACTTGAAGTACCGTATCAATTTTAAAAGTCATTTTTGAATTTGATTTGTGTGACCAAATTTAAAACTTTTAGAAATATAAGCAAAAAGCTTGTTCTTGGAGATGTATTTAGCTTGGCCAGATTGAGGAGGGTTATTCAGATGTTGGTGGTTGACTGAGGGAGCAAGTGACATTAAGTACTGATATGAACACATTGTGTAATACTTGGAGTTGCACAGCAGACTTGCCGTTGCTAGCTTTATATGAGCACCAGTGATAATGTAACTTAGTGATCGATCCTGATTACTGATTGCTGCTGGCTGGCTGGGTTTCATTATTCTAATTTAGGTTTTAAAAAAAGCAGATCTGAATTTGGATGCAAAAATGATCTGGCTTGGTTCCATTTCTGGATCATATAGTCGTTAGTACACAATGGGTCAGTTTTACATCCACAGACATCAGTTTTGTTTGGAGGGTATTGAACCATGTAAATGTCAGGTACAAAGACAGAATTCACCACTTTTGTCACCCTATCACCTAATTGGCTTTTCATTTTCCATACCTCTGGTTCAAGGAAACTGAAATAGATTAGGTTCTTGACGTGTGCACACTTTAACCATTCATAGTCGATTGAAGCGATTCTTCCAAGTGGTGAGGCAGGGGGACCTGACTGACACCAATGTTATTTAGATCAGGAGAAGGAAAGACAGAGAACACCCTTACTGATACCCTGCACATGTTGCCAAATGCTAATATTGGTTATTATAGTTTTTTTTAAAGTTTTCTTTTATTCTCTGTCTCTAGCTAAAAATGTACTCACACAGGCACTCAACCCGTGGAATGGATCAGGCTACAGAAGCTGATGCAGCCAAACTGGAGGAAAAAAAATCCCTCTCCTACATAAACTGAAGACCGCATTATAAGTAAATGAGGAATCCCAGCCCCGGGCACACCTCCATCCTTGACATTTGCTCCTAATCGAGCGTTTTCCAAAAATCCCTTTTTAACAAAAAATCTTGTACAAACATTACATTTGTATTTGCCCTCTATTCAGTAACAAAACAAAAAGATTAAATAATGATTCTTTTATATAAGCTATTAATGGATGGTTTTGTTTCATTCCCAACAATAGCCTTTTCATTATATTCCTGATTTCAGAAATATTTATTCATTGCTGTTCAATTCCATTGGTGTTAAGTCAGCTTAGAGAGATGCCCCTGTAATATCTGGTGCGACATGTCTTTTTATTATTCCAAGGGGAAAACTCCATTTTCTATCTATAGTTTCGGATGTTACTACGTTGTAGCCCTATACTGGCTGCTGTGTATTTTTTCTCTCTCTCCCACCCATCATGAATATTCAAAAGCTGCAGTCAGTAGCACCAAGGGCGCAGGTGGCAAAAAAAATTCAATCAAATGATTTGAATCTCCTTGTGGCTCCAGAAAGGGATGTTAACACAGATGGAATCATTGTAGAGGAATAAGGATTTTTTTCTTTTACCCTTCTTGTCAAACAAAGTGAATTGACTTTAGCCCTAGGGACGGCCCTTGCAACTGTAGTGATTGTACTGTGAGCCAGTGTGATTACATATTTAGATCTGTCATGCAGTACACAGTAAAGACCAAACCTCAAGGGGAAGCTCTGCCACAGCTAAAATGAGCAATGTTTTAAAACACATCGGTGGAATGTGCCCGATTAGGGGACAATGTGGACAACGCGGCTGTCCGGGACTCGGGTCCTCCATTTCTTGACTATGAAATGTTTGGCCTATGTGGGCAAATGGAAATTTAATGTATTTTTTTCTGCCTCTGTCTGCACCAGCAGTGTGGAAAGACCCGTTCCACTGTACCGCAGGTTCAATGTGTGTCCTGATGCCTGCTGGTTTAAGCCAAAAATAAAACAATTGTGTGAGACGGCAAGAATTATAAATTTGTAAAAATTTGACTGTTGCACTATTATAATATGTGTCCATTTATACAGCTCTTGGTATTTAACCATTACCCTTGTCAGGATCTCCCCTCCAACCTCCACCCCCCTTCACTGAAGTCATTTAGGCACTTCCAGTTGGTGGCAGGAGATATATCCATAATACTGCCTTCACTATCCCAGCTGGCTTCTTCACTATGTTAATGCATCAGATAGGCTGCACTGTGTGAAGATTTTCTCTTTCTAGAGGTGCAGACATCGACAAGGGAAATGAGTGTAAAATCTCTCACGAGCAACTGCCTTTTTCTAGTAATCATCACCTTCCACAATTTTAATTCTTTAGCAGTGATTTAAAACAGAGAGAGAAACAATTGCTCTGAACAGTGGTTGTATCAGGTTGCCAAGGATCATACCTTTCTTAAGCCGTCACATTTGGTCAGATATTATACACATTCAGGATGGCTCACGCTGCTTCCCATATCAAGAAAAACCGGGAAATGGAAGTTGTGACCGAGGATGAAAAAGTCGTCAAAAAACACAGAAAACGTTCTCGGGATCGAAGGAAAAAGGTACCTTGGCAAATTTACCCATCGGCACGTTCCATTGTTCTAATTCCAATACACAGAGCACTGTAAATTAAAAATTCATTGTTAAGTCTGCATGATGGAACCTTCTGTACTTCAAAACACGGCTTGGTACATTTTTTTTCTGCAGATCATTTCCATTTGCTGGGGTTTCATATGTTTTGTTTGCAGGGAATTTGCCTATGTTAAATTCCTCATTGTGGACTGCAGTGTTGGTGTGGGAAGTGCTTCAGGAAGGAGGGAGCCGACATCAGGGTGGGTTTTAGTTTCACTGAAATGGGAGCCATTTGGCGCTGCAAATAATATCATTTTTTTAAAATCTATTCTGGATTTTTGAAACTAGCTTTAATTGATGCCCTGGGATTACCAGAAATTTTAAGTGCCTTGGAGTAAAATCGTGGTCCATATTTGACATTACTGAGTCAATTAAATTATATTTGGCACATACAAGGAATAGTATCTCTAAACATGTGTAAATGAAAAACATCACATAAGAAGAACAATGAATACCGAGTTAGAGATATAACCATTCAGCTTGCTGCCCTCATTTTGAACAGGGTTCTTCTATTTTTAGGAGATAATTAGCAGTAGACACATTGTGTTCTGTGTGACCTTAACCCATCCACTCCCATAATGATTATCTTGCTGTGCAGTGGATTTTGCAGTTTTGTGATTTGACTTTTTTTATTGTCAGAAGGATCTATTAGGACTGCCATGGTTTTTTATATTGCCATAATTCTCAGCAACAGCACATCATTAGCAGCTGTCAAAGTTCAGTGTAAGGTTGCTATTAAAAGTAAAATCTGATCTGATTTTGAACACTGGATATCCTTTCACTAAATTGTATTGACTGAATTAGATGCATTCATTATGTTTGATGTTCTGTATCCACTGAGTAGGAACTTGGGCTGTACCTCTCTGCATTGCTCTGTCATAACTTTTCTTAATTCCCTTGGGGACAGGTAGTTAGGGATTTCATTTGAACAATGATGCTGCCAGCACTGAACTGCTTGCGGATATTATAAATAATGCCAACAGAGCCTGCAGAACATGCCTTTGCCTCATTCACTCTTCAGTGTTAACCCTTGTCCTCTCACCTTGTCAACCGAAGTCACAGTGACAATTCGATGTAACAGCTGCTCTTTTCTTGTTTTGTAAGGTGTTATGTTATATAACCACAATGTTGGTCATTTTGAAGGCATTCCTAAGCGGCTGAAAGCATCTTAGATCTGAGAGTGTGTGCATGTTTTTTTTTCTAAACGTAAACTCTGCATAACCATGGCTTCCAGATGTGCTCCAGGCCTCTGATCCATTGAAATGCGAAAATGGTCGGCAGAGTAACGGATTCTGTGTAGGTGCTTGGGTCCTGTTGTTAGAGGTCATGGCTGAATCCAAAACATTCCCCTGTGAACTTATGTATTTTTTTGTAATGCTGTTGCTGTACATGGATGTGAGCTGTGTTGGTTCATGGAATTTATCTCTCCTTTGTGTTGTCATGGGTTTTTGGACTGCCAGAACAAATCCAGTCTTATTTTTAGCCTTAGGGGCGTGAAATGTGTGGACTTGGCTGCATATTGATTTGGATAGGATTTGATGCAGAGTTGGAAGCAGTCTGGTGCTCTTATGGTTTTTGTCTTTTCACGTGACAGATTGTTGTATATGTTCTGTATGGGCCACAATGCAAGGGAGAGAGGTTTGTAGGAAGTCAGCCTAAATGGGGAAAGAGAAACTGCTCTAAACAGTTATTAATGGGGTATTTATTTAGAGTGAACGTGAGACGAAATTTGTTTAGCGTACTTGCAAAAGGAACCACACGCACAAGAATGGGAACTTTTTAATCCTTTGTTGCATTTTCATTATTTGTGCAATGCATTCACCCTGTTCTGCTGTGGGTGTTCCTGTCAAGGAGCTTCTGCACTATTTTCTTAACATGAGTAAGATATCATCTTTTGACTCTGACACGTTGCAGATTTTGTTGCCATTGTACACACAGGTGTTTCCTTGTTACCTGCCACATAGACCATTTCATTTTTGGGTCCCAAACTATACCATCTGTTCTTTGTACACAAGTAGTGAAGGTCAGTGAATGTTTTGCTGGCCAAGAGCTAATTTGAAAGTTGCACTGAAATAAAGTTTTCACTCTGTTTGGATACCTCCCTTGCTGTATATTGGAATTTGCAGTCAAAAATGGGAAGTAGTGTTAATTGGCCTGCGATGACAACTTGGTCACCAAAGCTGGAACCTGATTGGTGAGGCTCAACCTAGTGCAGGCCCTTCCTGTTGAGATTCTACAGTGACAGTCAGTGAAGCCAAGTTTATGGGCTTTTTTCAATAATTTTGAGTGTTTCCAGTGTTTGTATGTATTTAATTGTTTCAATTGATTTTAAAATTTCAAGTATTTAATTTTTAAGTAAAATTTCAGTTTTTAATAGTTATTACATGTTTGGTTAACGTTTTTCAAAGATGATCAGTATTGATTGTTGCCATGACTGTTGTAGTTGACTGAAGCTATTTTTAAATGTTGACATAGGAAATACATTTAATTTTATAATCTTAGGTTTTTCTAAGATTCCAAATTGGTGACCGGCAGCATCATGGAAATGAGTAGGCCATTTGGCCTGTTGAACCCATGCTATTTCTTTGGAAGCACTGCCTGAGGCAGCATTCCAGATCATTTCCACTCACTACACAAAAAGTTTTACCTAATAAAGTCCTTTTGCCGAATGCCTTAAATGTGTTTGAAAATAAAATAAAAATAATAAACTGCAGGTGCCAGAAATCTGAAGTGAATATTTTTAAAAAGTGCTGATAATTTTCAGCAGGACGGACAACATCCGTGGAGAGAGAGAAACAGAGTTGACATTTCAGGTGGATAAACTATCATCAGGTTAAACTATTGCCAGCATTTCTGATAAAGTGCTTTAATCTGAAACATTGACTCTGTTTCTCCACAGATGCTGCAAAACCTGAGGATTTCCAGCATTTTCTGGTTATGTTACCTTAATGGGTGTTCTTTGGTTCTTGACATGCAAATAGGAGCAGCTTATCAACTCATACATTTGAACACTTCTATCAATCTCTCTATAGCTTTCTCTTCTCTGAAGAATACTCCAATTTCTCCATCTGTCCCATGTAACTGAAGTTCCTCATCCTTGGGACCATTTGAGTACATTTTTACCGTATGTCCTCCAAGACCTTCAAACCATTTTTGAAATGCACTACTCCAGTTTACGCTGAAAAACACCATGATGCTGGAGGAACTCAGCAGGCCAGGTGTTGACCGCCTGCTTTTCTCCCGGGATGCTGCCTAGCCTGCTGAGTTCCTCCAGCATCATCCTGTTTTTTTTCATCTAGATTTCATCATCTGCAGTCCTTTGTTTCTCCAGTTAAGGCTGAACTAGTCTTCCTCCACAAGACTTCCTTGCTTTTGTACACTATGTCTCTATTTATAAAACTCAAGATCCAATATGCATCTTTTAATGCATCTTACTTTCCTGTTGCCTTCAGAGATTTGTAACGCATGTTCTTAGTTCATTAAGTTCCTGGGCCTACTTTAGAGTTCTACCCTTTAGATTACATTTGGGTGCAGCTTGCCGGGAAAAGTCAAGTTCTCAGGGAACTGCTAACATTTCTCCATGTCAAGTTTGGATATTCACATGAATGTGGAATGTTTGCAACTTGCTGGCTACTCCTTGTTGTCAATTTCCTGCCTATGATCTGATGTTGGACCCGTCATGGTTTCCAGCAGCACAGTGTGAACACTTCGATATTCCCCACCTCTGGCCCAGGTCAGAGCTGGAGTGGGAGTAACAAATCCATGTTTTTAATGGAGGGGAATGGCTGCTAAGCACTTGGGTAATATGTATATTTTTTATAATAATTAAATTTACTTGCATGTTTTCAATGTCTTTAAGTTTTAATCATTTTTTCAATTATTTGATTTTTAACAATTTTTGATCATTTTTGAACATAATCCTTGCATGTCAGGGCCTCCCACATGAAGGCAAACATTTTGCAAAACTGCCATCAAGCAAAGTTTCACCTTTGAGAATTAGGCTGCTACTTGGTAATAAATTAAGAAAGGTGGATTCACAAGTTACAGATGTATATCACCATGTAGTCAATGGTGAGCACTCAGTGCCGGGCGTTTGTTCTGGCCCCAATGCCTGTCTTTGCTATTCCTATATATAAAAAAATTATTAATTTGCACATCTGTGTTAAATTTCATCCGCTACGTGCCTGCCCGATCCATTGGCCTGTCCACATTCACGTGAAGTCTGTCACCCTCCTCCTCACAATGTATGGTCCCAAATTTAGTATCATTGGCAGATTTTCAAATTATGCCCTTACACCGGAGTTGAGCAATGTTCTCAGTTTTGATGCTGTGGAACACTCAAGTCTGAAACAGCTGTTCACACACTTTCCTGTTCTGAACCTAATCTTCTGTCCGTACTGCCACCCTTTCATTACTGGCTTCAATTTTGCACATATCCTTATTTTGTGACATTTGTTCAAATGCTTTTTGAAAATCCCACATGAATTACATCAATTGCGTTGCAAGGCAAAAACTGCAGATGCTGGAAATCTGAAAGACACAAAAATGTTGGAAATACTCAGCAGGCCAGAAGCATCTGTGGGGAGAGAAGCAGTTACTGTTTCAAGATAAAATTTAACAGAGAGACTGGCAAGTTGATACATTTTGATAGGAATGTTGAGGACAAGCATTGGGGTCAGAACTTGTTTGCAATAAGCTGTTGATGCTCACCATTGACTACATGGTAAATATTTGTTATTTGTGTGTTTACTGTTGTTACCTTTCATCAAATGGAAGTATTTCCAGCATTTTCTATTTTTATTTTAGATTTTGTCCTCACTCTGGAACATAACATTTTCTTTTTGCCAATATGTTATACCTACTTCTCTTCATCCCTCCTTCCTTACTTTTCCTGGAAAGCTTGTATTAAGGAATATTTATTCCTGGAACAGGAATATCTGTTCCATCCTTTTCTTTGAACCAGTTCTCCATTGTCACAATACCCAGTACTCATGTGGCTTTTTATGCTTGCAATTTATTTGCCTTAATTATTACACTGTGAATTTACATTAATGTACTTCAAAGCTAACTTATACCCTCTTTTTTTTACTCTGA
>JARFYF010000012.1:37662274-37680137 GCA_030265395.1 Rhina ancylostomus | reverse complement strand
CCAGCATGGAATCCATGTGCTGGACAACAAGGCATTAATGGAGCCAAATTGAGGGCCAGAACTCAGAACCATGACAGCATTGCTCCATTGTACTGCAGTGGACTGTCAGAATAGATGATGTGATCAATATTCTGGAGGGTGATTTGAACCCACTTCATTCTGATGAAGGTGAGGTCCCTGCCAATTGAGCCAAGGCTGATTAGGAAAAGGAAAAGAAGGTAGAGCCCTCAAAAACTCAGCAAGGATATTTGTCAAGATCAGGTGAAAAAGATTTTTGCAATCTCAGATCCAATTATAACCTTTCGCTTCTATATTTAATGTAGCTGGGATTGGAGCAAGTTTGCTATTTCAATATAAAGAGCCAATGTATCATGCATTTAACCTGACATAAAGTTTCAGCCCTGGCCTGGCAAGTTTCCCAAGCTTTGGAAAACTTTCTCTCAAAGAAGATAAGAACAGTTCTGGGGTGGAAGTTTTGGTGCTGCCTGTCATGAATGGCACAGCTTTCTCCCATCTACCAAGCTTCTTTCTTCCCACCAACAGATATCCTACCCGTCATTCAATCCCCTCCTGTACCCACATGTCAGCAAGTTCAGGGTCATGGATCAGAAGCCCCCACCTTGTTCCTTCTCTCTGTCACACCCATGGGTCCCCTTCAAGCTCCCATGGTCTGCACTAAAATACTCTCACTTGATTGCTAAATAAGCCTGTCAATCAGGCTGTGTGTTTAAAGTTAACTGCAGTTGGGGTTCACACCTGAAGCTCAATGTCTTTCCCTTTACCCTCAACCCCTTCACAGGTCCCTTTCCCTACCACACTCAGATAACCTGCCGATCAATTTTAGGGCCAGCCTTCTTATCTTAACATGACACAAATCAAACATGCTTCTGAAATTTCTAACTGGCTCAGCCTGGGTCACCTTCCTCAAAATACTGGTGCAGTTTCCCTCAATTTGCACTGAAATTATAGTCACTGGTGCCTGTGCCTCCATATCAGTGGTATTGTAAGTCAGCATTTCACCTCTGACTGCTTTTCTTTGTACAGAACTGCTCCTGTGCAGGAAGATATTTGAAGCGGTTTCGAGTAAGGATGAAAGTGTAGAAAAAGCAAATGTAAAGTGTTAAATTTGTGTGGAAGAAGGGGAGAGAACAAAGAGCACAGTTGTGATTTAAGGAGGCTGGTGCAAGCGGACAAGTGTTTTGAGAATGTTTATTGTAAGCAGAGAGGGAACTCGGTAGTTTGTTGGAAAGCCAGGCAATCAAACATCCAGTGATGGAGGAAGAGTTTTACGAAAGACTTGAGGCTGAATGAAGCAGCTACAGTCAGGTCAACCGAAGCCATGTATGCAAGTGTAGAAGGATTTTAAGTAACTTATGCATGAAATGCCCCAGAGAGGGGCAGAGATGAAGTCTAATTAAAGTGAGGGACTTTTGTGTTGATGTTGACTCTGGCTCTGACATTTGGATGAAAACTGTGTTAATATCCAGTCCTTAATGGTAATTGGCAAAGGCTTTACTGGGATCACTAAACTGAGTTACCCTCAAAATAATTATTTTCGGATTCCAACAGCAGTGGCTGGCATTGTTAGGTAATGGCAAATCACAAAGAATTCTAACATAAATTTGGCCAATCTTCTGTGATGTGGTTCATGGGTTTGATGTGACCTGATTTGCAGGTATTTATACTGACCAGGCAGCCTTGTCCCATAGCAGGCTAACCAAATTGGTACGTCATCAGATTGATGCATAGGAATGATTCTTGCTTTACCATTTACCCAGTATTTGTTTAAATAACTATCGGTTTTTCCTTTTACACAGTTATTAATGTTACATTTATTTTCTAATAGCTTTGTTTAAACTTGCAGTTAAAGGAGAAGAATGGCCTGGGATGCAGGAGCAGGTAATGGAGGACGTAGAAACATGTAGCATGACTTTGTGCTTCCCCTGCCCCCCCCACTTTTGCCATCTGTCACAGCTACTTGTGCCTCCTGCATTCACTCCCTATAATTCACAAGCCATGATTGACCCTTAGCCAGTTCTGTCCTCAGACTAACCAGTAGCATTACACATTGCCTCTCTGCTCCATCTCCTCACTTGTGACTCTGCTCCCCATCCCACCTTGCATCCAGCAGCCGTTTATTCACCTGAGCTGCTGTTGCCCTTCTCAGAATCCAAACTTTCACCATTATGATTTCTATTAATCTTTTCCAGTCACCTTCACCTTCAAAACTCCAAGCCTTCAACACATTATGTTGTTCATCTGTAGTTTAAAAAACACACCTCATGAAACTATGACCAAAACTTCAGTGGAAGTCAGAGGCTGGGGATCTTGCAGCCTCACTCACCATCTGATACTTACTCCAAAGGCTTTCTACTATCTACTAGGCACAAGATAGGATGGAATACTCTAAATTTGTTTTGGATTGAATGCCATCATGGGAGCATTGTAATTTCTCTTTTTGAAGCACTGTGGGCAGTATAGAGAAGACATAGACTGCAATAAATAGGACCTAATGCTCACATTTATGCATATAAGACATTGCTCACATGATAGATTGCACCATTGATTATGTCTAGGTCAATTAATAATCTTTGGGAATTTGACCTGGGTAATTTTTGGGTGTGGTTCACCTTTCTGCATCTGAAACTTGCGCCATATCAGAAGCACATTTAATGGTGTTGCTTGGCGTTCAGCATCTATTTTCACATATACTGGTATAAATTAACTGTAAAATAAGGAGAAAACTCATTGGCAAGATAGCAAAAGGAAGTAAATGAAAGGATCTCCACTGGGACATTGATGCTTTGTCCACAGCCTTTGTCAAACTCTTTTTCAGTACCTCAATTTTAACTAAAATCAACATTGACAAAGTTCACAGATCCTCTACATTATGCCCTCAGCACACGATGCTGCAACCACTGGCCCTTTAAATGCACACCTTGCAGTGGCCTGGAGCTACTTGTGGCGTGTAGGGGTTGGATGGAGGGCCACCATCATGCCTGAACACACAGGAGGACAACACATCATGGACTGGTACAGAACGGAAGCGGGCCCTTCATCTCACAGAGTCCAGGCTGCCAATCACACACCCATTAACAGTAATTCTACACTAATTCCATTTTATTATCCTTGCATTCCCATTAACTCCCCCCAGGTTCTACCACCCACCTACATTAGGGGCAACTTACAGTGGGCAGTTAGCCTAGCAACCAGCATACCTTTGAGATGTGGGAGGAAACTGGAGCTCCCGGAGGAAACCTAGGCAGTCACGGAGACAAACTCCACACAGTGGCACCTAAGGTCAGGACTGAACCCTGATGGCTGGAACTCTGAAGCAGCAGTTCTACTAGCTGCACCACTGTGCATCCCTTTTCCCTTTTGTTTTCTGTCACCTCCATGCAGTCTTTCTGCTGCTGTGGTGAGTGTTCTTGAGGAGCTGACTCACTTCCTGGAGGCCAGCGGAGCAAATGACACAGCAGCAGAGATCTTGCAGTCAGCTGCCGTTAGGAACCATACAGCTAAAATTTTATCACAATCCAGCATGTACACCACCCTATTTTTCATTAGATCTTCCCTAATTTCCTGATTTTTTTAAAAAGAAAAAATTCTGAGCATCACCCTGTTAGGCAGTGCTCACATAGCTCACAAAACAAAGGTGAATACCAATTTCTTGGCAAGGCTTCTTTATGGCTGGTTTTAGAAAGTGATACAGGTCCTCCCTAGGTTATGGCAGGGTTCCGTTCCTGGGAACTGTACATAACCCAAACAGTTCACAAGTCAGAAGTGCAGCTGCAAACCAAGATCCTAGGTGACAGAAGATGCCTACAACCCCATAGCAGCTAGCAAATCCATACCACCGGTCACCCAGACACTCACTCATATGTACGGGCTGTACGCATGTCAGGCGTTTGTAAGCTGGGGAGGGCCTGTGCTTCCAATGGGTGGGCAATGACATGGGGTAGTAGAAAAATATTGTTATTGCTTTGTAATATGAATCTAATGTAGTATTTTTTACGTGATAATGCAAGCTGGTCCCCAGGTACAAGTTCCTAGAAGACTGGATGAGGGAATGAAGTCTGTGGATTCTATGATGAATCTGAGAGAAAGAACAACTCACAGTTGCCATATGCAGATGTTGCTAATTTACTTTCATACGTCTGATGAGGCTTTGTTTTAATAGGTCTTCTGTCAAATGCAAAGATGTAAGCATGTTTATTTTCAAAGCATTCTTTGATAAATCAATGTTTTATTATAGAATTGCTCATTCACAATATTTATTGCTGTATGATCTCCAGTGTTATTGCTCATGGTGAGTCAAAGGATATAAATAAATGTAAATGTGAAACCAATGGAAAATACATGTTTTCAGGACTTTTAGCATATAATTGGTTTATGGCAGGAAAATATTCCATTGAGCCTTTCAAAGGTGTTTTTCCTTCATAAGAGGAGAAGTTGTGAAACTATGCACCAATAACTTTTTCTATATTAGAGGTGATCTTATGCAAAGGCATTGCTGTCGGATTGTTTCTTCTCATGGTTGGGTCTTGTATGCATAAGGAAATGTTGCAGGACAAGGATGTTATGGTTTGAGTTTACTCACAAAAACTTTTGGTTAAGACAGAACTGTGGAAGGGATCACACAGCTTGGATTAATGATTACCCAATCATTTCAATATTAATTATAAGAGGTCATCTCAGACTTCTCATGCATGCTAAAAGTCTTGATTAGAACGTGCATTTCCTTTTGGTCACACGTCATGTTTCACCAGTTGTATCCTTGACTCACCATGAGCAATGCCACTGGAGATCATACAGCACGAAGTACTGTGAATGAGCATTCCTATAATGAAACACTGATTTATCCACAGAGTGCCTTATGAATAAATGTGGTTGCATTCTTATTTGATGGAAACCTAATTAAAACAAAGCTTCATCAGAGAACGTGAAATGACATCAGTAACATCTGCATGTGACAATTATTAGTCGTTTTTGCTTTCGGGTTCACCATTGGATCCATCTCCCCCTTACTTTTTACATGCGGAAAATGTGGTATCATTATCCCAATGTACATTGGCTGCAGTTATTTATAAACATAATCAGTAAAATGTGGGGACTTGAAAAAGGAGATTGGCAGTTTGTTGAAAGGGGAGAGCATTGCACAGGGAATGATGGCAATGTACCTCAAACCATAGGTCACAATATGTTTTCTAAAAATATATTTCTTCCACTGTTTGATCTATAACTTGAATCTTGAATAAAATAATTCCTTGCAGACCATTTTATGTTGCTAAGTTATACTTAGTTTGAGTTTTAGCCCTCACCATTTAATTCTCCAAGTAGAATTGAAGCTGAATAATCTGAATTTGTTATTACATCACAGAAAAACCTACAGCTACTTCAATACCTTTGAAATCCAGAGACAGCTAAATTGACACCAAGGAAGAAAAGGTGCAGACGGACTAATAGTCCCTTCCCGTGGGCATCTCAGTTCGCAAATGTGGTTTTAGAATTACTTTATTTTAGCTTGTGTTTGTTGAATGTAAGGGGTAAACAGTTTATACTGTCTTGGCCCAATTTTTGCCAAATTATTTTTGAATGATGTTAGCTAAAAACCATGGGAATTTGTATCTATAAGATGCCAGTATATGCCAATCTCCAAAACGATAACTTCTTCCAAATGTCTGTAAGGAGATCTGTGATTAACACATGCTTCTCAAACAAATATGAGCTAAGGAAAATTAATGACTTAGAAATGAATGAGATGGACTGGAAGACAACAACACTTTTCTTGGGGCAATGAGGGACCAAGTGAGGAGATTTGTTAGACATTGACACATATTATGAGAGAGTTGCTAAACATCAGGGAAGTGCCATGTTCCTTGCATCCTCTGTAGCACATTCATGTTCTCCTTGAAGTTTGCTGATCAGAAATGGACCCCAATCGTGCCCCAAGAATGTTTTATAAAGGTTCAGTACAACCACCCTGCTTCTGAAGCTCAGAGTCCATATACTTTAACAGCTATGCTCTCAACATATCCTAGTGTTGTTACATTAAATAATTTAATCATTTGTGGATTGTATTCCAAATAAAAAAAACTGGCCACAGAAAGGGAATATCTTAACTGCCTAATCTTCTTGATATCTTTGAGAAGGTTGTTCTAAATTTATTCACAGGGTATGGACATCACTAGAATTTAGTAGTCATTTCCTTGCCGTCCCTCCTGATGTAAGTGGCCATTTAAGTTGCAATGGCATTGTTAGGTTGTGGGTCAGACATGTTCAGACTGGGGGATGGCAGATTAGTAAACCTGATACATTTATAAGACATTCTGGCTGTTTGATTGTCACCATCACTGATGCTAGCCTTTAATTCCAGGTTTTATTTAGTTTCTTGAAATTAAGTTCTCCTGTGGCCATCATGACATTTGAACTCGTACCTTTTAGGAAATAATCCTGGTCTCTGAATGTTGATCCAGTAACATAGCCAAATTTCGAAGTGATAACGGTAATTAAACATTAACAAACTCTAAGTAAAGGCCTGATCTCGACTATTTTATTCAGCGCTATGCAATTCAAATTATTTTTTTTCATAGTTAAACATTTCATAGTTAAACATGAATTGTTTCATGTCACTCAGAAAATTTAACCTCCTCTAAAAAGGCAGCCTTGTAACCCCATTGCATTTACCACTTAACAGATGCATAACATGACATAATTCTCTTCCCCACCCCCACCCATCCAATCTACTAATCTCCATTTCTCCCTCAACTAACAGCAGACCAGATTTCATAATCTCTCTTTTTATTTTCCCTTGATATTTTGAAAATTTCAATGAACATACATAGAACAGAGTCTCACAAAGACTCCACCTACCAAGTCACCTCTTTGACTTTCTAAATTGCAAGAATGAAACCCTAACTTTTGTATTCTTTTTTAATCCTTGTGTCATTGTGTTAAATCTAAGAGTAACACTTTTTGATAGGCTCAGTACTCAAATGACCATCTCTGCAAATGAGAAGAGTAGGGATATGTAAATGTATGGTTAGCGACGCATCTTTCAGAAACACTCTGGTCAATTTTGTGCTTACTATCTACAATTTGGCTAATGTCATTTACCTGCAGTCATTCTTACTGTCCAGGGCAGCGCAAGTTATGTGGGTAGCAGTGTTAGTGATACATCAATAGGCTTAGGTGAATTCATTTTGGAATTCTGCTACTTAGTTGCCTGTGACTTCTCAAATTACAGCTAATCTAACTGATTTGAATAAACCCACATCAATCAGATTTTGGATATTTAGGATGGGAAATTATTTGATATTAATCTCTGGGATATAATGTGATAAAGTGTCCTGTCAGCATTCTAATAGGACTCTTCTATTGCAATCCAAATGAATATAAAGGAAAATAGCAACCTGTGAACTGAATAACAGTTACTTTAAAAGTTTCAGGAAATGGCAATAATTTGAATGTGCATGGCTAGTTTTTGTTTCATAGTGACAAATATTGAAAACAGAAAAATGTTAACTCTATTCCAATGAACCAGTTAATATTTGGTACTGGAGTACATCCAAAACATGCTTTTGGACCCCAAATAGCAGGTGGCCATTGTAGGACATAGTCTTCGTGTCATTGTGATGAGGTGTGTGCTTCTCATTGTGTCCGCACAGTCTACATACTTTGTGAGAGGTCATCTACTTAGAACTAAGCAATTGAATTAGAGTGTTTGCCTGACAGCTAGAAGCTAGGAACTGTGGGTAAACAAAGGGATATGATGATCTAAGGAAAAAAGCTACTGGATGGGCATTTAAAAAGTGATTAAAAGGGATGATGGACTGTTGGTCCTTAACTTGAAGCTGAAGTACACAGGGAGGACATTATGTCACAGTTGTATAAACATTCCATTTGGAATACTCCATTCCCCACTGTCCATTACATCTCTGGAAGGACCTATTGACCTTGGACTAAGTTGTAGCTCAAATTCTCCAGACATGCCAGGAATAAACAGTTTAGATTACAATGGCAGGTTGTGCAGCCTTAGCTTGTACCATTTGAGTATGGAAAATTAGAGGTGGTATGACTGAGGTGTTTGCAATAGTTAAAAGTAAGATAGATGGTGATAAATTATTTCTTCTAATAGAGTCCAGATGAACTATAAAATTAAAAATTTCAGGATGAACTCAGGAAACACTTTAAAAGGGATACCAAATTTGAAGACTGCTGTCATTAGAATTTTATCAGGTGGGAGTATTATAGTTTATGGAATCAAGGCAGTGTGTGAAGAAATAGTGGCTATGACGTAACTCAATGGTGGAGCAGCTTGGAAGGTTGAATGGGTACTCTTCTGAGGTTTGTATTCTGGTCCATCAAAGTTACATTGGCATATTTGAAAAGATGTGATTTAAGAAATTAATTTTCTCTGCTAACTTGCTGAGTATTCATCTTTATATTATCCAGATTTATCTCAGTCACCCAGCTGCAATCTATCTGTGGAACAGCAATGGCTGCTCTCAACAGGAATTTGTTGCACATATAACGTTTATCGAGATGTAGAATGAGCTGCTGTTATAACTATAACTTATTAGTTATAAGCAGGCATGGTAGTGTAGCGGTTAGCGTAATGCTATTACAGTGCCAGCGACCCAGGTTCAATTCCGGCCACTGTCTGTCAGGAGTTTGTATGTTCTCCCCTTGACTGTGTGGGTTTCCTCCGGGTGCTCCGGTTTTTTCCCCACATTCCAAAGACGTACGGGTTAGGAAGTTGTGGGCATACTATGTTGGCACCGGAAGCATGGCGACACTTGCGGGCTGCCCCCAGAACATTCTAAGCAAAGAACTATTTCACTGTGTGCTTTGATATGCATGTGAGTAATAAAGAAAGAATCTTAAATCTATTGTTTACTTGTCCTGTCACTAATTCTTGGTAAGTTGAAGTGCAGTCCTTGATCATATTGTGTGGATGAATACAGGCTACTTGAACATCTGGGGAGAGGAAAGTCAGGTCAGGTGGTAAGGCAAGCAGCAGAAGTCCAGGGTTAGATGTGAAACAACTGAAGAAATTTGCCTGACTGCAGAAATGTGGTATTGCTCAAGAAGCTGGCAACAAAAAATCTTTGATGTTGATTGATGCTCTGCTTGTAATATGCCAAATGGAATTTCATCAGAGCACGAGAAAGTTGGAGATGTAAAGAAGTTTTAAGCTGCAGAAAAGGTGAGGAGGAGCAGAGTGAACGAATGGGGAAGGCCCGTGATGGCAGTGTCAAAAATGATGCTGAGGCCAACTCATAAATGAAGGTAAAGGCAAGTGAACTACAAATGATTATCTGGGGAAACTGTGAAAAAGAGAAGAATGAAATCTGAAATGACCAGAATTCAGCAATTTCAGATCATTAGCCATTGTAGCATTATATTTCACATATTCAAAGTTTTTTTTACTCTCTCCTTTCCAACATCTAAAACATTTGCCTTTGAATTAATATATTGGAGATGAGCCCTTTCCTGTGTTTTTTAAACTTAAATTTGGATCAAAAAACATCTAGTATAATTATATGTAAATAAAATGTGTGTTTCTTTAGTGCCAAAAACAATAATATTCATAATCAGACAGCTTTGAGAATCATAAGAATCATTACACGCAAATTAACAGTTGTGCTGCATAGTATTTTGTCTCTGTATCTTTATGTTCTTTTATTTGGCAGTGTATCTGGAGTATTTTATGTAGCCTGCATAGAGTATTCTGATAGTGTGAATGATCCTGGTCCATTAACCTGAAAGGTGAGGCAATGGTTATCCAGTGTGTTCTCCATTAACCCTAATTCAAGTTCATTGTTAAACCTCACGCACCTTAGCACAGTGGTCAGATTTTGCTGGACCCAGTCTGCTGGCCAAGGTCTCTGCCGTCACCTATTCCAAATGTGGAGCGTTGATCATGCAAAGCTCTCTGCGCCCTTGAGGGAAGGCGTTAGCAGTGAATTAGACCTTGGTTGACGTAATGCTGAGTTTCTGCTCCCAGAAGCACCTTGACCAGTTTTGAGAGGGGGCAAAACTGGGGTGGGAGGTGGTAAGTATTGTCCACTGTTAAAGCTGTGAAGGAACTTAACAGTTTTCAATTGTTTCGGACATTTAACCCAAAAAGAATTATCTAGTTACTCCCACTTACCAGCATGTTTCCCTTAAAAAACAAGCCAAATTGAAGACGAGTAGAATCCTGAAAGGGAGATGGTGTTTCCATCACCAGCTCAGCACTTAAACAAAAGTTGTTGTCTTCTTTGAATTGTGTGAAATATGAGCTTTTTGAGCAGACCTGTTGCCAGCTCAGCCAAAATGAGATATGCTTCTGAAAACATATGATAATACAGAACAGGAAAGGACTGCTATCTCTTAATTGTGTGGTCTTCCAGTTATCTCTTAAATTGTTTGTCAAATATTTTGAGGCTGTCTGGCTCCTTCAGCAGCCCGTTCCACACATGTCCAATCCTGCACTGTCATCTCAAATGAGTTTTAAAAATGCAGTGGGTAACCATGTCAGTAAGCTTTGTGAACCATAAGGAATGTTAACATGTCTCTGTCAGCTGTGACGCTCACAACTTGATATCAGCCATGCACTACTGCAATTGCAAGGGCTTGCTCTGTCAGAATCATTTTCTGACGTAATCTGGATCGGTCTAATTGCAAGCATTTCACAGTGGATGCATGGCAGCAGAGCCAGGCCAGTATATAAGGAACATTATAGATTACACCCACAGACTTGTTTTGATTCTTAATTCAAATTTGGATCTTTACCCACTAATTTTCAGCTAACAGGCTGAGTACAATGGATTTTAATTTGTTACATGTACCAAATCAATGAGAACTCCCACAGATGAAAGAAAATAAAGAAATAACTACATTCTCTTAAGAAAAAGAAATCAAATGTGTGAAAATATTAAGCTTTCTAAACAGTTTCATCTCAGTTCAACATGAGATTCCACTCTCAGGTAGTACTCTGCTGGACCTGACTGGTTCCATGCCTGCTCGTGAGTTTGGATGTAGTCATTGGTAGCATTATTAATGAGGTGGTGATAAAAGAGGAGCTGTGTAGCTTACATTTTAGGAAATACCATCAGCACTGGATTGTTCCTCTGAATTGGAAAATATGCATGTTGCTTCATATCACATCCTAAGGCAGGGCAGTGGTTAAACTTTAATTGCAAAATATTTTATTGATTTACCTTTGCACATTCACTCAGCCTTTTCTTGGACAATAGTGCAAACTAGGTAAGCACTTGCAGCCTGATTATCAGTTCTCCTTCCTTGGCTGTCACCCTCTGTGCCAAGTAATAGTGTCGTTTTTTTTGCATGAGAAGAGGGTTTTTAAGGCTCGCTCAACACAGACAATCGAGGTGAAACAAGGCATCTACACAGGATGCAGTTGTCCTTGTTGATTACTTGGATTTTACAGTATTGATACAGGACATTCGTAGGATATTCAGCCCAACACGAATTTGCCAGTATTTATGCTCCATACAGAACACTTCCTGCTTACTTCAGGCACTCTGTCAAGATATCCTTACATTCTTTTCTACCTTATGTTGAGCTTTTCTTTAAATGCATCTTTGCTATTCACCTCAAGCACTCCAAATAGTAGTGAATTCCAGATTTTCATCTGGTCTGATGATGTGGAGTTCAGAGAGGGAATTCCAATCTCCACTTTTAGGGACTGTCCAGCAAGGGATTCAATCTCTTCTTCTGACTCTAAAGTGGAAATTAGTGACAAGTTGCTTGTGGTGGACACGTAACATTCCCATTATAAATAACCATAGCAGGATCTAATGATGGCTTTAAGGATAACCAGCAACCTGGGTTCAATTCCAGCCGCTGTCTGTCATGAGTTTGTACATTCTCCCCATGTCTGTGTGGGATTCTTCCAGGTGCTCCGGTTTCCTCCCACATTCCAAAGACATACAGGTTGCGAAGTTGTGGGCATGCTGTGTTGGTGCTAGAAGCGTGGCCACACTTGCGGGCTGCCCCCAGAACACTCTACGCAAAGATGCATTTCACTGTGTGTTTCGATGTATATGTGACTAATAAAGAAATCTTAAAATGCTCTTGAAGAACAAAAATATTACTCTATAAAGTGATTTATTTCAGAATTGTGAAATGCGCTCTTCACGATAAACTGAGCTTCTAAATGCTCAGTCACTTTGAGATAAAGTGAAGGAACAACAAAGGCTCTGAATTTACCCAACAAGAGGTGTGCCACAGATAACAGGACAGTCCCAGATACAATTGCCAGCTGGTGCTCAGTCAGTTCATCTCATCAGGGCCATCGCGAAAGCCACTGCAATCACCTGAACCGTCTTTAGGTTAAGAAGAGGAAAACTTGCCAAGATTTCTGTTTCCTAATTTCACTCCACCAACCCTGACACCAAGTGAAAATGTGAAGGCTTGTGTCTGCTGTTGGGCCAATTAACCCATAAATACCCTCCATCAAGGATCACAGATGGAAAATGGCCGCTGTTTTAGAGGGAGATGAGCCACTAAGGAGCCATATGTTTGCAAGTGGCAACACCTGCACAATGGGAGGGGGAGGATTGATGAGAGAGCAATAAAGTGTTGCCCTGAGAAGTTTAACGTGTGACCTAATGGAGGGTTTGATTGGGTGAGCATAGGTAATATTTTTCCATTCATTCTTACCAATTTTCATTGTGGTGGCTGAAAGCTGTAGCTGCCTTATTTTAAAAATCATTGTGCATTTGCATTCGATCTGTTGTTTTAAAGAAGCCAACGATACTGATCAACTTCCTTACCCTCTCCATGTGCACTTCATTGCATTGCACTTTCTGCCTGTTTTTAATTGGAATACCAGGAGTTTCCCAGTCTGAAGGAGGAGCTACACCCAGCTTTGAACTGTGATTTTCCTGAATGAATTTTTCCAGCATGAAGACCCAGTATCAGGCTGGGAGTTGTTTGGGATTTTGTTTTTCAGAAGAGTGAATATCAACAGCAAGGGGTTTTGCTACTTCTGGTTGGAGATGACAAGTTTTGTCTGAAACATCAGCTGCACCTGTCTACAAACAGGTCTAGGCACAAATGACACATGCAGTAGTGTAGTGGTTAGTGCAATGCTATTATAGCACCGGCAACCCGGGTTCAATTCCGGCTGCTGTCTGTAAGGAATTTGTACATTCTCCCCGTGTCTGCATGGGTTTCTTCCGGATGCTCCAATTTCCTCCCACATTCCAAAGACTTACGGGTTAGGAAGTTGTGGGCATACTTTGTTGGCGCCGGAAGTGTGGCGACACATACGGGCTGCCCTCAGACACAAAAGGTGCATTTCACTGTGTGTTTTGATGTATATGTGACTAATAAAGATATCTCATCTCATCTCATTTAGATTTGGGTATAAGGTAAATTTAGTCATTGGTTACTTAGTCATCCTGCTACTGAGGTTTTTGAATACTTTACCAGAAGATATGATAAGTAGTGTGTAGCTGCTGTAATCTGGCTGTAGTGATTATACCTTGTATTGATGTCCTGGTAGTGTAAAAGAATTTGAACGTGTGACAAGATGGGTGGGAATTTGGAGAGAGTGGAGAAATTAATGGAATGACCAAAGGTTAAGATGCGTTTTATAGCTAGGACAAATGTAACAATGCCACAAGATTTAGCAGAGGCCAGGAACGTTGGACTGTTGTTACTATTAATCGTCCAGCTTTCATGACGTGATTAACTTAGGAACATGTAATGTCTTTGATGCACAACTAAACAAATAATAGTGCAGGTTTAGTGTAGATCACACACTTTAATAAAAAGTCTCATGGAAAGCTTAGCTATCATGTTATAACTATTGCTTTTATAAATTGAATAGTTATTTGAAAGATAATTTTGTGAGAAAACTTCAGGAATTAGTAATAATTCCCAATTGCTGTCTTTAATGCTGATTGTGTTCTTTTGAATCCTGCTGCTTAAAATATTTGATCAGCAGCATTCTGAAGTGGGTAATAAAGCCTCTGTGCCTCATTTTATTGAATGATTAACCTTTCTGAGTGGGAGATGAATGACAACACAGAGGCCTGATATACAATGGTATAAATAAGAGCTGCAGGCCTCAACCAGTACTGAGAGAGAATGAAAGGTTCTGGGCTTCCTGAAAGACTCTTGAGGCTGTTGGTGCTTGTCTTGCCTCTTTTCATCGAAACTGAATAAAATTGTGCTGGAAAAGAATTTTCTTCATGAAGTACGTAAACAGCAGCATCCACCATCATGACCAGCTCTGCTGCAGAGCAGATAACGTTTCATATGCCTTGTGCTGGATCTCTGCAAATGATCCAGTCACATTTCTGTACTGTGAAGTGTAAAGCCTTTCAGTTTGTTTTTTGCTGGCTGTATGGTTGACGTGGTCTGTATTTGCATTTGAGTCAAAAAATTTGGTTTTAAATGTATATATTTATCCCTTAAGTTTTAGTAGCACAGATTTATAGACACAAAAGCAAGCTTGAATTGTAAGGAATAGATAGTAGTTCAGTAGTATTGGACCATTTAGTCAATCATTCGTGGCACTACAGCATATCAACATGGAGAATGGTGTGCTCTTGCTGCTGAATATTTTTGTTTTATTTTAAAACATGTTTTCTTTAAGCATTTCTCTTATTTGAAATAAGCTCTGATAGGTGTCATTGCTCTTACTGTGCTACTTGGTGAATCTTCTGAACAAATCAACCTGTTCTTGGTCTTTTTTCATCTTTGGTTTTCAGAATGGGGATCAAAGAACTACTTGTGAATCTTTCCCTGTGAACTGCTGTTCCCCACCTCCCCCATACATCCACTGTGGTCTCATTCTCCATGGGATCTCTGGACAAAGCAGAGCTGTAGGACAGGCTGCCTGTGCTTAATATAGTTGTAACTTTAATGTGGGGCATTATTGGCAGGCCTCCATTTTTATTTATTTCCCAATTTCAGGTTGGTTACAAGGTGGGCTTTCACTTCCCAACCTTTGTAGATTTCAGTTCACCCAAAACTCTACCGCCTACATCCATGTGCCAAGACCCATTCACCTATCACCCCCTTTATTGGTTCCTGGTCCACCAAAGCCTTCATCTCAGCATTCCTTTTGTTTGGTCTAAATCTCTCTTTATCCTGCCCCTCCCTGTCTCTGTGACCTCCTCCATCCATGAAATCCTCTGAGAACTTGGTACGCTCCAGTCCTGGCTACTTGTGATTCACTGATTTCCCTCCCCTATCACTGGTAGTTGTGGAGTCACTTGTTCTGCCTCTAGGCTGTTCAGTTTCCTTCCTGAATTTCTCTGCCTCATTACCTGATCTGCTTCAAGAAATTTCTTAATAATTACCTTTGATCAAGCTTTTGATTGCTTATGTTGTGTTGTTACATTCTGTCCTTTTATTCCACTGTGGAGTGACTTGCAATATTTTTAATTGCATTAAAGAAATTATAAAGTCATTAAAGCCTTCTTGTGTGATGTGACAAATGCAATGTATTATTCGTCTTTTACCTACAGTTTTTAAGAGAGTTATTTCTGATGGTTCTTCGCCGTCATGCAACAAGATGGGATGTATTCAACCCGATTTGATGACCTACCTGGTGAATGTATACTGTACCTACATCTCTGGGAATATCTATGATTGCTGATCTTGCTGTTGCTGTTGACCAAGAGGACCAATACCTTCATGCTCGAAGGTGGTAAACAATCATGATGTTGGTGAATGGACATGAAAAAGAAGGATAGGCAGAGAATCCCCAGCAAAGCCTTTTCTACCTGCACCCACAGCATTACTTCTCATCTCTCAAGGATCTATCCTTGTCTACCTTCTATTTCTCATTAAATATTATCACTCTACTTCAGCATTTGAAAACATGGTATCAGTTTCTCCACATGGGTTGATGACACCCAGCCAAAACCATCCTTTGATCCTTTACCATTGCTAATTCGTCAGATTGATTTTCTCGCATCAATATTGAATGAGTAGAATATCTTTTAAAATGAAATATTGGGAAAACCAAAGCCATTGTCTTAAATACCCATACAAATTCCATTCCCTAGCCACCAACTCCATCCCTTTTCCTTGCAACATTCTAAAACTGAACCAGATTTTTAATGGTCTTGGTCTCCCCAAGAGGAGCTTCAGACCACAGATCTGAATTGTCATTAAGATCACCTATTTCCAGTTTCTTAATGTTGCCAGACTTGTCCCTGCCTCACTTCATTGGGTGATATCCTCTTCCATGCGTTTCTTCTCTTTAGGCTTGACTATTCCAATGCTATGCTGGCTAACCTCCTTTTGTCTTCCTAAATTTGAAGTCATCCAAAACTGCTTTTGATCTAACACACCCATTGCACCTCTACTTGCTGACCATCATTAGTTCCCTGTTAATCTATGCTCTGATTTCAAAATTATTTATTTTCAAATCCCTTCATGATTTCACCCTTCCCTGACGTTGTAATCTTCTCCAGTCTGATAATCCTCAGTGATATCTCCACTCTAATCTTGGCCTCGTGCACTTTCCCAAATTTAATCGCACCAACATTGGCAATTGTAGCTCCAAAGTCAGGCCTTATTCAGTGGAAATCCTCACCTAAACTTCTCCATCTCTCATTCTGCCTTTAAAGCAATCCTTAAAATATACCTTCTAAATCCAAGTGATATCACCATATGTGGCTTGGCATAAATATGTTTTAAAAATTTCATCAGTGAAATACTTAAAGATGACTTGGTGAGCCAAAGGGATTAAAAAATTGTTAAGTAAAGTATCTAAGTATGGTTGATAGCTGCTTCAACTGAAACTTGATTCCTCTCCTGTTGCCAGGCAATAAAAGAGTAATTTACAAAAGGAGACACAAGAGACTGCAGATCCTGGAATCTGAAACTACTAAAGAACTGTGGGTCAAGCAGCATCTGTGCAGGCAAAGTGGCAGTTAACGTTTTGGCTCTCGGACTTCTGAAATCTCCTCCTCCTTCCAGAAATAGGGCTTCCCCCTCCCGTAGTTAATGGACCACTCGCGTGCATTTCCTTCATTTTCCACACAGCTTCTCTCACACCCCTCTCTCCAGACAGAATAGAGATGGAATTCCTTTGGTCCTCACCTTTCATGCCACTAGCCTCTGCATCCAACACATCATCCTTCACCATTTCCACCAGCTTCAACAGGATCCTACCTTCAGTCACATCTTCCCCTTACCACCACCCCCCACCCCCTTTCTGCTTTCTGCAGAGATGGCTCTCTGTGTGATCCCCTTGTTTGCTCATGCCTCCCTGTCCCCCAGCACTTTCCCCTGCAACCATTGGTGGTGCAACACTTGTCCCTACAGCTTCCTCACCAGCATCCAGGGACCTAAACAGCTCTTCCAAGTGAGACAGAGATTCACATACACCTTCTCCAACCTGGTCTGTTGCATTCCATGCCCACAAATGTGGTCTCCTCTACATCGGCGAGATTGAGCATAGACTGGGCAACTGTTTTGCGGAGCACCTGCCCTGTCCACAACAGCCATCCTGAGCTTCCAGTTGCATGCTGTTTCAACAACCCTTTCCATTCCCACACCAACTTGTCTGTCCTCTGTCTTCTCCACTGTCCCAATGAGTGAGGCCAAGTGCAAACTAGAAGAACAATATTCCACTTGGGTAGCCTGCAGCCCAGTGGTATGTACACAGAATTTTCCAGTGTCAGGTAACGTACTCCTCTGTGTTCCTTTTCCACTCCCAAGTTCTCTATCCCTCTGTTCACCTTTCCCACCTGTTCCCTCCCCCCCCCCCATTTGTTACCCTCCACAACCTAGTTTCATCTGCCCATCATCCTTGTTCCATTAATCACCTACGAGCCTCCAGCTCTCCCCTTCCCTCCCCCACCCAGTTCCATCTGCCTAATCT
>JARFYF010000012.1:37446438-37458961 GCA_030265395.1 Rhina ancylostomus | reverse complement strand
TGGTTCTCTTCCATCATAATGACCAATATCCACTCCAAGCCCACAGACTCCCACAGTTATCTTGACTGTACTTCACCAGTCCTACTTCGTGATGGGCCTGCATTTCCATTATTCCAGTTTCTCCATCTCTGTTGCATCTGCTCTGATGATGAATCTTTGCATTCCAGTGCTCCCGAGATATCTTCCTTTCGACTCTCGGTCTATGGTTTTCTCCACCAACAACATCCCTCTCATGGAACTTTGCCATGCAACCATAGGAGGTTCGATATTTGCACTTTTGCCACTTATCTTCCTACCGTTCAGGCACCCAAACCAACATTTACAGATGAAACAGCAAATCGCTTGCACTTCTTCCAATTTAACGTACTCATGATGTGGTCTCAATTACACTGGCGAAAGCATTGCAGAACATGTCCACTCAGTCAGCAAGGGTGACCTGGAGCTTCTAATTACCTGTCTCTTTAATTCTCCATCCCACTCTCAATCTGTTTTATCTGTCTGTAGTCTCCCACATTGTTCCGAAGAAGTCCAAAGTAAACTTGAGGAATATCATCCTTTTAGGCATGTTGCAACCTTCAGTACTCAATGAATTCAAAAAATTTAAGATAGCCGGACTTTCCAGTTTGTGTCAGAACTGACCAGTCCTGGGGTAAGACACAGAAAGACCCACCAATAAAATTAACTCATTTTTCCTGTCGTCACGGATGCTATCTGACCTGTTGAGTATCTCTACTGCTTTTATTTACTTCCCAGGAACTGCAATGTTTTGCATCTTTGAGCCTTGTTTTCTTGCTTTTATCCTCTCTCTTCTGCCCTCATTTATCTCTCTTTATTTATACGTCCTCCTGATCCATCATTATCCGATAGATGGGACCACAAGCATATCAGTTATCTGGATTTTGTTAGTCTTGACCCTATCATAGTCACTTCTGTTCTTCTCTCTGCCTCTCCTCTGCAACATAAAGCCTTTTCTTACTTTGTCTGTTCTGATGATTCCAGGTCATTGACCTGAAACATTAACTCTGTTTCTTTCTACCTGTGCTACATCAATACACTCTGTACTACTCAGTGTAACTGCACTGTGTAATGAATTGACCTGTACGATCAGTTTGTAAGACAAGCTTTTCACTGTACCTCAGTACAAGTGACAATAATAAACCAATACCAATACCTGCTGAGTATCTCTAGCAATTCTTTTTTCTATATCAGACTTCCAGCACCTGCAGCTTTTTTTTTGATTTTTGCATAAATGAAAATAAAGTTCTGCTGTTCTTTGCTTGTACAAGTATTTTCTGACTTCTGTCCTGAAAGACCCAACACTAATATTTAGGCCATGACCCCAAGTTAGTGAAAATGGCTTCAATCTGATTAGCTTGTGTGTTCTGCTCAATATCTTGCAAGTCACAGTGATAACCCCTCATCACTTCCTTATTTCCAACTTGTTATAGGAATCCATGCGCAAGCTGGTAAATAAGTTGGCTTCCTTCAGGGCTGATGTATCCATCCCGGGATGTGGTGCTCAGATATGCTCTCATTATTCCAGGTCTTCCACAAACTTGTGAGTTAACAGCAGGAATAGGTTGTTCGGGCCCCTCAAAGCCTGTTCGACCATTTATTAAGATCATGACTGATCTGATTGTAACCTCAGCTTCGTGCTCCTGTCCCCAGTAGTAACCTTTCACCCCCTCGCTTATCAAGTATCTTTCTACCTCTGCATTAAAAACTTATTCATAAGACTCTGCTTCTACTGGTCTCTGAGAAAGAAAATTCCAAAGACCTTGCCACCCTCTGAGAGAAAAACAAATTGTTGCTTCTTTGTCTTAAATGGATGATCTCTTATTTTTAAACTGTGGCTCTGAGTTCTAGATTTTCTCACAAGAGGAAAGACTTCCATTCTGTAAAGACCCTCCAAGAGACCCTCCAAGTCACTTCTCAGTCATCTTGCCTATCTAGTCTGTCCAACCTTTCCTCATGTGACAACCCATCCATTCCTGACATCCAACCTATTCTGAACTGCTTCCAAGGTATTAACATCCTGTATATTACGTCGTATTCCATAACTCTAGTTATAAATTTCAGAATTCCCTTTCAATGATTTTCTGTACCTGTTCTGTGACCTTCCAGTGACCTTTGTTCATGTGCCTTTGTCTCCTTAAATTTCCATTGCTGCTTTCTCACCATTTAGAAAGTAATCTTTCTGTTTTACATCCAAAGATGATGGCCCAGTATTTGCTGAAGTTGAACCATTTCACCACAGTTTTGCTATTCACTTAATCTATTAATATCTCTTTGTAATTTTATAATAAAATCTACAGTGTTGTCTATATTTGTGCCATTTGGTAAATTTTGATGCAAGGCTTTTATCAAATCATCCAAATCACTTATAAGGGAAGTGATCTTCTGCCCTGACGTTAGTATTAAAGCCAGAACTTGCCCATGTTTCCTTGTGAATGTACCAGCTTCCAATGTTGACTTTGGTTTAAATCAGCAGTGGCAGCTCCTCCCCTCCCACCCTTGCTGTCAGCTGTCCTTGTGCTCTGGTGGACTCCACACAGAACCCATCGATGTGATTTTTCACAGATTTCCCAGTTTTCAAGCTGAGAACTCTGTTGGTGGATCCAGCATGGGTCAAATCTGGTACTAGCACAGCAATGCTTACTTGAATGCATGGGAGACATCAGTTTCCAGGGGAAAGGTTGGTAGTTCTGCTTTTAATTGTTTGTTTCGGTTGGTTGTAGTATGTATGCCATTTTTATTAAAGTGCAAATATTATTTTCACATAACCCAAGTATTATTGAATGGTTCTGAATTTGAAGGACATCTGTAAATATCAAAATACCCCACCATGTTGACAGACTGAGAGTATGGAGTTGGGAGCAGGGCCTTACTGGCCATGAAAGTAGTTCTGAGAGTTCATTTGCTGTTTGTGCCGAGACAGTCCCCCGTGTGGCTCTGGACGACGTTGAAGCACCGTGAGCTGGCGTCGCAGTAAAAGCTGGAGGCCACTCTGGAATTAACAGCATGGCCATAAGTAGCTAGCAATTTCGGGGTTTTAGAAAAATTGTGCCTTGATTTGAACAGTTAAATCTCCAATACTGCTCTGTACACTGGGCACACCTTGCCAATTTTAATTCCTGCCCATCACCCTGACTTCTGCTGGTCAACAGTTTTATTAAGCCATGTTAATAAATTGCCTTGAATCCAATGAGCTTCAATTTTAGCCAACATGCTGTTGCGATGGTCTTTATCAAATGGTTTCTGGAGGTTTGCGTAAATAACAGCAGTGGACATTCCTGTCTTCAAAAAGGTTCAGTCTCATTAGCCAGGTGTGTGCTACTCTTTACAAAGGGTCTTTTCTGTGCTTTTACACCAGAGAGATAATACGTTACAAAGCTGTAGGCTTAATAAGGGTCATTTGATCCATTATGTCACTACCATCCTTTTGAAGGATTTATCCGATTAGTTCCATTACCTAACTCTTTCACCACTCAAAGAGCTACTCAAAAACTTTGTGGTGCTTCCTTTTCCAAACGTTTGTACCTTTGAAGCTGCAAATGGATTACTAGAAAATCTCTGGTACTTTTCCGGTAAGTTCAGGTGATATGCCAAAATGTCCTTGAACTCTGCAACAAAGCACTGCTTCCACAAATTGAAGCAATTTGCTCATTTTTGTTTTTTTCCCTCTCTCTTCCCCTTCCAGTTTTCTCGTGAGTTTCATGGTGGATGCCCGCGGCGGTTCGATGCGCGGAAGCCGCCACAATGGCATGCGCATCATCATCCCACCCCGCAAGTGCACAGCGCCCACACGCATCACTTGCCGCTTGGTGAAGAGGCACAAACTGGCAAGCCCGCCACCTATGGTAGAAGGGGAAGGGTTGGCCAGTAGGCTGGTTGAAGTTGGACCATCAGGTGCTCAGTTCTTGGGGTAAGTTGCTGCTCTGCTCTTTCTGACTATTCCACAATACTCATCTTCCCTTTTTCCTTTTTTTTGTCGATTAACACTATTGGTCGCAAAATCTTGAATGTGAGCTTTTAGATTGGGGAGGGGGTGCATTAAAATCTGATTTAAGACTTGTGTGCTGTTTCTTTGTAAATACCATGTACCAACATCATCTCAAAATCAGTAACAGAGCAGAATTGTGAAAGGATTAATGATGGCCAGATTGAAATCCATCATATTCCATTGGTGGGAAGTAAAATTGGACATCTTTGTTTGATCACCTGCAAATGCCCAATTTTAAGATTCCTCTCTAAACAACTGCCACGTGGCTCTAAACATTTTGCAGTACTTGGTAAATTTTTTGCTCATTCTGTTAGAATAAGTTTTGCAAATGCTCCATTCAAATCTAGATACTGTTGGGAATGACAGTTTCTTCATTGTTTTTTTTTCACTTTTTGTTTCCCTTTACTGCTGCATGGATGTTTTTTCAGTAAACTTCACCTTCCTACCAACCCTCCCCCTCTCAACGAGGGTGAGAGCTTGGTTAGCCGAATCCTGCAGCTGGGGCCTCGAGGAACAAAATTTATTGGGTAGGCTGTTTATTAAACAGATACAAACTGTCACAGCAGATTTTTTTTAATTTTCTTTGGTATTTATTTTAGTCATTCCCCATGTTTTTCTGGTTTTTGTTTGAAAAAACAACTTTCAGTTCTGTCGCTGAGAGAAAATCATACTGGCTTGATCTATCTGAAGCACTGTTGTTTTAAGCTTGGCGCTTACAGGCATGTTTATAATTCACTGCAAGCATTCTGCCTTCATAACTGCTTTACTTCTGTACTTCACCTGTTGGAATCTCTTTCAGCTGCATCAAATGCATTCAGTAAAAAGTGATAGCTCTTCACATTCAATATTGGTATAGAGAAGGTATCAGCAGAAGTAGGGCAACTTTTTGTCAGAAGGATGGGTTGTGGTAATGAGAAGTCAACTGAAGTCAGAAAATCAACAATGTTCCTTTTCTTACCAACTTCTACATTGGCCTGCTTAAAATGCCTCCCTAAGTTAACGAGTTTGAAGAACTGCTGAATGTGCATGGGCCACATTTGTAAAATAATGGAAGAGACCTCCATAATTTTTTCAGGTTGCTTGCTTTACACATTCTTAAAAATAACAAAATTGGTATTTTAATATGTATATCCTCAAAATGTTACTCAAGGATATCTGCTCAAAAATATTATTAATTTGGTGTTTAGTAAAGAGCTACTCAAAAACTTCATGGTGTCACTAGCATTTCTGCTTGATGAAGTCCAAGTGTAAAACATTTCCCTCAAATACCAACGGTATGGTACATTCTCTATATCCATATTTTCATTCTGGATGTCTTGCACTACACACGGGAAATGATCAATCTGACAAGATGTATTTTTAATGGACAGTGCAAGTTTCGGTGCCGTATAAGGCTGTATTTCCAAGGTGGGACCCCAAAGAGGGTTGAATTTCCATTGCATTCTTCAACAATCACACATGCTTATCAGCACATTTGCAAAAAAAATGGTTTTCTGTGTGTGTCCAGTGTTGAATATTATGAAGTAGAATGTTAGAAATGTAAGGACACAGAAATATTTCTTCATTTCCAAAATTCTGGCCAAAAGAGGGGGAGGAAGGTCTGGGGTGTGTTACAGGGAATCTTGCAATTTGTTTTTGTCAATTGTTTAGGTATAAAAATAACAATGTTAGGGTACCTTTTAATACATGGAAAACTTATTTAAAAGTTTTGAAAATAGCTACAAAGTTCATCTCTTGTACTCAATTCCTTTTCTGGTTGCTAATAATAAAGAAATCATATGTGTAAGTTGCATGGTTAATTAAATGTTTCACCCTCCAGCAACTCTCCCGACTTTGGCAATAGCTCTGAGAATTTTATCTTTGATTTAATAATACAGCCTGTATAGACGGCCGAAAAACAAACTGTCTTCTTAATGTTTCTCTTGAGGGCAATGTAAATATTATATCCTAATGTGCTTTTATTTAATAGTTTAAATCGTGTTTCTAACTTTTTGACTGGGTTGTGAAATCTTCCTGGTGTGAGTAAAAATCAGAAACTTTTCTCCCAGAAACATAAAATGCCACAAAATATATAGAAGAAAAATCTTCATTTATAAACTTCCTACAGAGGAATCAAAACATAAATCAAGAATGAATTAGGTTTATTTGTAGTGTAGCAATGCTTTCTCAAAAGGATTAAAATGAACAAATTTCTATTTTGGATGCCGGGTGGGTTAAAAAAGGGGTTTTAAAAAAAAGTATCAGTCACATTGTAAAGCGGGACTTTTCATATAGCTATTGAAATATAGTTTTCTAAATTTGCTAAAAACTTGTCTTCGGGTGCCATATAGTGATAACACAACAGGTCTTTCTTCTTTCTAGCCCAGTGATTGTGGAGATACCACATTTTGGTTCAATGAGAGACAAAGAACGGGAGCTTATCATTCTCCGGAGTGAAAATGGGGAAGTCTGGAAGGAGCACCAGTATGACTATAAAGAACAGGAGCTCAGTGATATATTAAATGGTATGGATGAAGGTGAGCATCCACTTTTGGCAGGTATTTTGGTTATTCAATAAAACCACAGTTTCATTTGATCATTTGTTGATGTATCAAAAGTCAAGCTTCTTGTTATCATATCACATGCCCAGAGATCGTAGTACTTTTATTGGTTATTATTTTATAGAGCTCCAAAAATAAAAATATTACCAAAATTCCATTAAATAAAAATTATCAAAAAGGAAAATGTTTACACTGTTCCCTTTTCTCTGCTAATGTGCAGTGACATGGCACCATTAGCTGTTATAATGCCTCTGTTTGACTATAACCTGTAATGATCTGTAATACTATTCTCACTGGCTTATTTTTACCAATTTCCCTGCAAGTTTTTTCTTCTGCTTTGAATTGAAATTGGTTTATTATTGTACCGAAATACAGTGGAAAAACTTAGTTTTGCAAGCCATCCATACAGATCATTTCAAAACATAAGTACATTAAGGTAGTACAAGGGAAAAGCAATAACAGAATGCAAAACATTGTTTTGAAGTGTTACAGTGAAAATACAGTGCAGGTAAACAATAAGGTGCAAGGACCATGACGAGGTACACTGCGAGGTCAAGAGTTCATCTTTAACGTTCAAAAGGACTGTTTAAGGATCTTATAACAGCGGGATAAAAGCTGTCCTTATGCCTGGTGGTGCATGTTTTCAAGATTTTGTATCTTCTGCCCAATGGAAGGAGGGAGAAAAGAGAATATCTGGGGTGGGAGGGGTCTTTGGATTACGTTGACTGCCTTACTGAGGCAGCGAGAAGTGTAGATGGAGTCCATGGAGGGGAGGCTGATTTTCGTGATGAACTGAGCTGTGTCCACAACTTTCAGCAATTTCTTGCAGTTTTGGGCAGAGCAGTTGCCATGCAAAGCTGTGATGCAACCAGATAGGATGAGTTCAGTGGTGCACTTTTAAAAGAAAGTGGTGAAGGTCAATGGGAACATGCCATATTTCCTTAGCCTTCTGAGGAAATAGAGGCATTGGTGTGCTTTCTTGGCCACAGTGTCTATGTGGTTGGACTAGGACAAGCTATTGATCTTTACCCCCTCGAAATTGAAGCTCTCAACCACCTCCGCCTCAGCACATTTATTACCTACAGGGGCATGTGCTGCGCCCACTTCCTGATTTGTTTTACTAGCATTGAGGGAAAGGTTGTCGTCCTGACGCTGTGCCATTTCCTGTACCCCTTCCTGTCATTCTTTTGAGATTTGGCCCACTATGGTGATGTCAGCTGCAAACTTGGAGATGGAGATGGCGTTGGAGTAGAATTTGGCCAGGCAGTCGTGAGTGTATAGGGAGTAAAATAGGGGGCTAAGGATGCATCCTTGTGGGACATCAGTGAGGGTAATCGTGCCGGAGATGTTGCTGCCAATTCTTACTGATTGTGGTCTGTTGGTCAGGAGGTCAAGGATCTAGTTGCAAAAGGAAATGTTGAGTCCCAGGTCGAAGAGTTTGAAGATGAGTTTGTTGTAGTATTGAAGGCGGAGCTACAGTCAATAACAAGGAGTCTGACAGATGTCTTTGTTATCCAGATGCTCCAGAGATGAGTGTAGGGCTAGGGAGATGGCGTCCGCCTTAGGCTTGTTTCATCGGTAGGTGAATTGCAGTGGGTCAAGGTTGTCTGGGAGACTGGAGTTAATGCGTGCCATAACCAGCCTCAGGAAGCACTTCACGGTGGTGGATGTCAGCCGCCGGGCAGTAGTCATTAAGGCACTTTACCTTATTTTGCTTTGGTACCATGATAACGATGGTCTTAAAGTAGGTGGGAACCTCCAATTGGAGTTGGGAGAGGTTAAAAATGTCTGCAAATACCCTGCCAGCTGATCTGTGCAGGATTTAAGGATGCAGCCGGGGACTCGAAACGGGCCAGATGCTTTCTCAGGAAGTGAATTACCACTGAGGTTTTGTCTGAGTAGTAATTCACTTCCTAGGAATCTGAAAATTATGGATTCAACCCCAATCTAGAGACATTAACATATAATCTAAATTGCTGATGAGATGCTGCATGGTTGGAGGTGCGAACTTCAGATGATATGTTGAATCAGGGCCTTTCCTTGCTGGATGTTAATGATTCTGATCCCAATTTGAAGAGAGCTCAGTATCTTGTTTATCAAGAATATAAATTGGAAAACTGATACAAGTCTAATGGACTACCTGTATGTTTAAAATATGTGTAACAGTGGGATGGGTTGGGAAAGTTTTCTCTTTTAATAGAACATTTCCAAAATGCGTGCTTTGCTATAGATTATTGAGGCAAAGAATGCATCACTAAAGAGAAGAGCTGAGAAATGATAAATACAGATGCAGGAATTAGAGCAAGACACTGGGATTAGTACAAAATTATTCACACACAGCTGGCGTGAACATGATGGGCCATTGGGCCTCCATTGTGAATTTCTTTAGCTGGAGAGAAACTTCTAATTTGGAGGCAAGAATGTTTCCAATTAAGTCAAGCTAACTCTCGTTAGACTAATGACCTTACACTCCTTAGTATCAGTTTTGCAGCCTACTTTGAAATTCTTATTTTAATTTTTGAACTTAATCTGTTTCATGACAGATAACCAAGACTTGGGAATGCAGTTAGTAGCCTACAAACATCCACTTTATTTTTGCAAGTTAGCAAATAGAACATCACTACAGCAACAAATGTCCTACACATTATGATCCACCAACTTTTCTATTTTTACATTGCTTGTACTGAACTGGGAGCAGTTTTTGCCAAATTGCTTGACACATTAAATCTGTGTGTATCATTCCAACTAAACTTGTTATCCTTGTATCTTAAATAGGCAAAAGTAGTATGCACAGGATGTTGCACTTCGAACACCACCTAAGAGGGATTGTTGACGCAAATATGGTTGATGGTATTTGCACCTTTCAGCAATTTACACAGTGATGAATCATTTCTGTGGCTACAGTTTTGGCCAGCTTTCACGAGGCGAGGTCTTAAAAACTATCCGAATGAAATCTTTCTGAAACCTTATGTGAGCCAAAGGAAGTGTTTCCTAGTACACGTCAGATGTTTGGTAAGGGAGAAGAGTTTGCCAAGAAATGTGTTGCAAAGCAGGGAGTCAGAATGAAGAAGAGTGAGGCAGCTGTACAGAATGAATGAACCTAGTTAAGTCAGAGAGGAAAAAAAATTGGACTCCGAATGAGATGACTAAAGGGTAGAAAGATGGTTCATACCAATGACAGATATAAAAGAGGCAAAAATTATACGCAAGGAGACAGTCATGGCAGTCAAAGTTTTAGAAATAGTGATGATACAAGAGGATGATGTTTGCAATTTTCCAGAAAATACAGAGCAGAGAGGAATGCAAATACATAGGCTTGCCAGTCATAAACCTACAGATATAAAATGAATTGCTGTAGTTGGCCATCAGTACAGTAAAAATGATAATATTAACAGCAGGAACATGCAGCTCACTGCTGGATCAGAAAGTGAGGATTGCAGTTTGTTCTATGAAGAGGTCAGTGTATGTGAGTGCAGTAAGATTATTTGATTTTAGTCAATTATGCATAAATTGACTGTTTGTGATGCAGGCTATTTCTTGCTCTATTGTGGCAGGGTGTACCTTGGTGTGATATTAGTGATTCTGAGAGCAAATAAGATATGGAAATCGGCACAGAATAATCAAGTTCAGTTTGGTCCTAGGATTTTGAAATACTGAGCCCCAGTTTCCTGATGCTGTTTATCACTTTTAAAAGTCAAATTTCAAGTTTAAGAAAATTGGTTGAACCACAGGAGGACTTATAAGCAGTTAAGACGCTGGTGCATAAAAATACTTACGTAGAATTGTATATGAGAGCTAATGTTCATCTTTTATCAAGCTTTTATAATTTACCACATGCTTTTGTGGAAAAAGAAATGCCTGGAGATCTTTAAGTTCTGGTCAACATTTCATCCATCCCTTTATGACCACCCCGCCGTGTGTGGGAGATTACTATTTCAAAAATTAGATACTGTGTTTCTTCAGGCAAAAAAAAACTAACCATGCTTTAGGAAAATAAAATTTAATAGCTATAAAGTGCCTTAGGGTAACCTGAGAATGTGAAAGATACTATACTCATGCATCACGGTTTGGTACGGCAACTGCTCTACCCAGGACCGCAAGAAACTGCAGAGAGTAGTGGACACAGCCCAGAGCATCACAGAAGCCAGCCTCGCCTCCATGGATTCTGTCTATACCTCTCGCTGCCTTGGTGAAGCAGCCAACATAATCAAAGACCCCACCCATCCGGGTCATTCTCTCCCATCAGGCAGAAGATACAGGAGCCTGAGGGCACATACCACCAGGCTCAAGGACAGCTTCTCTCCCATTGTGATAAGACTATTGAACGGTTTCCTTATATGATGAGATGGACTCGACCTCACAATCTACCTTGTTTGACCTTGCACCTTATTCTCTACCTGCACTGCACTTCCCTGTAGCTGTGACACTTTACTCTGTATTCCGTTATTGTTTTTACCCTGTACTATCTCAGTGCACTCTGTACTACCTCAATGCACTATGTAATGAATTGCTTTGTACAAGCAGTATGCAAGACAAGTTTTTTACTATACCTCCGTACAAGTGACAATAACATACCGATACCACATCCTTATTCTTAGTAGGATGGTGGTCAGAGAATACACTAATACAGTCAAAATGGATGAGATATCAAATGTACAAAACAATTATATCCATCAGTGCTTAGAACAGCAGCTGTATTTCTAATAAAAACATGAAAATACTCATCTGGTCTGGCATCATTCAATGGAGAAAGGACCACAGTTAATGTTTTCTCTCTCCAAAGACGCTGCCTGACCTGCTGAATATTTCCAGTACTTTCTGTTTTCGTTTCAGATTTCCAGCATCTAGACATTTTTCTCTTCAGCTTTTGTTAATGTTAATTTTTGTATTTATACCAGATCTTTAGTATAACACCCTGCAGTGTTCCACGGAAGTATTACTGGACAAAAATCAACAATGAGTCATAAAAGGAGATATTAGGTGTTTAATTCCTCCCTGACTTCCAGAAATGGGACTGTAACGTCCTAAATTATATCAGACTCCTAATTCATCAAAAGGAAGGCAGATGACTAAAACCCCGGTCAGAAAAGTCATGTTTAAAGAGTGCTCTTAAGGTGCATAGAGAACCAGCTTATGGATGAACTGTCAGAGCTTAAGGTTTGGCAGCTATAGTGTCAGTCACCAGTGATTGACTAATTAGAATTAATGATGTTCAAGAGGCCAGAATTGGAAGAGAATAGTTGGGCCGGAGGAGATTGCATGGAGGAGTAATGCTGTGAAAGGATTTCAAAACAATAATGAGAATTTTAAAATTGAGGCCAATGCAGGTCAGAAAGCAGAAGGGAGATGGTTAAGTTGAATTCACATAACCAGCATTACAGTTTATAAGAAAATTGGCCAATTCTGATTAAAAGTCATCAACCTATAACATTAATTCTGTTCTTCTCTCCACAGCTGTTGACTGACTTCCCATTTAGTTCCTGTATTCTCTATTTTATTCAATACTTCCTGCAGTTGGTGCTTGGATCTCATAGTACCAGCATTGTTCTTTCTCTCTCATCTGTTCTCGTTCGTTTTCTTCTCTTTATACCTCACTTATTTTTAAGCAGCTATAGATTGGAAATTCCAGACTCTAATCTCAATAAGTGATAGGCAGCGTGCTAGTTTCACTTATTTGAGTTATGTTGCATTTGAATTTTACTCTTTGCCTTGTCTTTCTTCTTCTCCTTTTCACTTACTGTATCCATTCTTTTATCAAAGAAGGAACATGCATTAATACAATATTTTTCATGCCTTGAGGACCAAGCCAAATATTTCACAGTAGCTTAATTACTTTGCTGGATTCCCATTGGGCTTCTTGCCAATGTAGATTGAATACTTGAATCTTGGAGTGGAATCCTTTCTTTCTTTTTCAATCTTTTTTATTAGTTTCAAATCAATACAAATGGTATATGGCATCAAAGTTTGTACATATCTTACA
>JARFYF010000012.1:37337968-37348617 GCA_030265395.1 Rhina ancylostomus | reverse complement strand
AGAAGTAGCAACTTATAGAGTCACGGAGACAAAGAGAGATACAGCATGGAAACAGGACCTTTGGACCACTGAGTCCATGCCGACCATCAACCGCCCTTTGACATTAATGCTACATTAATCTCATTTTTTTATTTTCCCCACATTCTTTTCAACTCCCCCACCCCCCAGATCTACTCCCCACCTACACACTGGGAATAACTTAAAGTGGCCAAGTAGCCTACTAACTGGCATTTCCATGGGATGTTATAGGAAACTGGAGCGCCCAGAGGAAACCAATGTGATCAGAGGAAGAACATGCAAACTCTGCGCAGACAGCATCTGAGGTCAGGAATGAACCCATGTCTCTGGATTTGTGAGGCAGTGACTCTCCTAAATGCACCACTGTACTACTTGTACTTCTTCCAATTTAGTATATTTGCTTACTATGTAGTCTCCTCAACATTGGGCAAATGAAATACAAATAACCCCTTTGCAGAACACCTCGGCCCAGTCCGTCAGGGTGACCCTGAACTTCCCGTCGCTTGTCATTTTAACTCATTATTCCAGTCCCATCCTGACTTTGGCCTATTGTACTGTTCCAAAGATGCCCAATGCAAACTCAAGGAACAGCACCTTGTCTTCCATCAAGGCATGTTGTGGCCTTTGGAAACTGATATTGAATTCAACAACTTTGGGTGATCACCCTTTTTGGTTTGTGCCAGAACTAACTAGTTCTGGTAAGCCACCTGTAATATTAATTAATTTTTTCTCCCTTCACGGATACCATCCGATCTGATAGGTGTTTCTAACATTCTGTATTGTTTCAGATTTCCAGCAAATGGTCTCAGTTCCAACACATTACTTTGCTCTTTTTCTCTCTCAAACTGTTCCCATTTATCTATTTATTAGACAGCATCAAAAACATTGTGTTACTTTGTGGTAAAAACAAATGCCACAGGCACCACACATAATCAAAGAGAAGGAATACTCTCTGTTTGCCTGAAGTGACATGCCAACAACAAGCAAGAAACCAGACCATCCAACCTGGTGATAATCACCTTCATTTCCCAGCAGAAGGTGGCTGGCTCAGCAGAGGATCTTGCTGCTAGCTGAGTTGGTCACCTTCCAATTACTGGTGGCAGGCTAAACCAAGCCACTGAGAGCTCAAATCTCCTCAACAACACAGTTCTGCTGTGAATTTCCAGTGCAAGTGGATGACTCTGGTTGACTGAGACCCAGGAAAAGAACAGGACTCTATGGAAGGAGGAGTGAATTTTCTGCCCATGAAATTGTTAGCCCCAAGATGTTAGCCAACAGGGCAGAGGATTCTGGGTAAGCAATTAAAGGAAGGGAGAAAATGGTCCTCATGTTTTGCAAAATATTTTAAAAGTTTTCCAATTCCTGCTTTCCCCCAGTGGAGTTTCTCAGCTGTGTTCTTTTTTTGGAGTGTGCATATGTATGAAGCCACTGTCCATCAAAAAAATGGACAAGACTGGGAAATATCACAAGGATTCCCATTGCCAATCCCTAATGAAACAAAAGTCATCAGTGCACAACAGGATCAGTGACCTCTCTGTGTGCAGAATCACTCAGCGGTGCAGAATTCAGCAGGTCAGCCTGTCAAGCTCAGTTGGGGGTTCTACAGGTCACCAACGATCACCAAGTGGAATGACTTGTAGCTGGAATTAAGCAGTGAGTGGACGATGGATGTTAGTTCAGACAATCAGACCCAAGTAATTCAACAACATCTCAGACAAAGCATTACTTGGCTGGCACTTGACTCATTCCCTTCACAAGGTGCAGTAGGGAATAACTACTGTACAATAACTCCTTGAGGTTTTTTCAACAAAACCTGTGCCTAGCCAATCTAGAAATATAGTACTGTTCCTTCAGCAGAGCTGAGTCACAGTTCTGGAATTTCTCCCAGTTCTGTCATAAAACACTGGGAGTAATTTCACCATATGGCCTGCAATCACTCACCTCCTTAAGGGATGCTATAAGCACTGTGCTAGTCTGCATTACTCATGTTCTATGGATGAACAGAATAAAGAACTGAAGTCTGATGTAGACTATTGCTGTTAAATGTCCTACATCATCACAGGGCCTAAATATCAAAATATTTTGTAGATTATGAAGGATCTGGTATGCTTTGAGTTTGTCAAAGATACTAAACAAATGCAATCTTTTTTGTAAAAAGGGTAACTGAAACCTGGTTTGTTTATGACATACATTGAGGAATTAGGGTCACTTGAGGAGTATCTGGGACAATCATGGAGAGTAGTTTAAAAAGCCTGAAATATAGCAAGTTATTATTGTGTTGGAGCAAATCTCAGGATGGAGTTACAAGTGATGCCTATCCATGAACATACTATTTTTAGTGGAGTAAGATAACATAGGTTTTCTATAAGATTTTGAGAAATAAAAATGAGCATTTTAGATTGAGTCATGCATTACAATAGTTTTGCAGTACAAACTATGGGAAAATCACAATTTGATTTGAATTACAGAACTGAAATTTTGCTGTATACGTAGATTGGCAACTCTTGAAAAGTTATGTCCAAACGCTGTGTCTCATTTTACTGATGCAAGATGATGTCGGAGCATGGCAACTTGTTGCAATCTGCTCCCTGCAGATTCACTCATTACTTCTATTATAATTGTTCTACTCTTTTAAATCTAAAGTTTACGTCTCTAAGAATTCACCTTATTGTCTACCTGCACTGCATTTTTTCTGTAGCCGTTGCACTTTATTCTGCATTCTTTTATTGTTTTACCTTGTACTACCTCAATGCACTGTGTAATGAATTAATCTGTATGAACGGTATGCAAGACAAGTTTTTCACTGTATCTCGGTACATGTGACAATAATAGTAGTAATAAACCAATAAACCAAACCCATTTCCAACTATTCCCAGATCTCCCAATCTCTCTTTCCTTTCAATATCTTGGAATTCAATTTGCTCAGAGCTATGTATCCAGTAATATCATGGTCATTTATTTGATAGAAATCAGTAAGTTTTCGATTTTAATCAAGAAATATGCATTAAGTTCAGGAATGTGGCAATGAAGTCAGTAATTTGGGAAGTTGTGGGCGATTTCCACTGTTTATGGATGGCTTCTGCGTGTTTCCATCATAGCCTTAAGGTGTTTGTTGCATTCCCAGATCTACTTCCCCCTCGTGAGCTTTCATGGACCGGAGACATGAGACAGTGAGGTGGCATTGATGTGGTGGGCAGAAGAGCCTGTTTTTGTGCTGTGGGACATGACTCAAGGGAATCTCCAGCCCATGAGGAGCTCAAAACGCAGAAGTCGCCTGACCCTGCCCTGCTGCAATATTGCCCCAGTATCTGCCCCTCCTCAGCCTGGCCCCGCCTCCCTCCAATCATAACCCCGCCCCCAGTTCCCGCCATGGTCTAGCCCCGCCCTTCCCAAACCACGCCCCTTTCAATCGTCACCGCAGTCGGGCCCCGCCCTTCCCCAATCTGACCCGCCCAATCCCTCCTCACTTTGGCCCCGCCCCTCTCGTTCGCCGCCATTGGCTGGCTCCGCACCCAATCAAAGGCTGAGCCAGGAAATGCCCCGCCCATCCCGATCCCAATCCTCTCCCTTCCCCAAAACAGGCACCGCCTCAACAAAGCCCCGCCCCCCTCCCCGGACGAGGTCCCACCCACTCATGTGTGTCAGGTGCCCGCCCCCCCTCCCCACGATGGCTCCGCCCCCCCGCCGGTCTGGGCCCCGCCCTCCTCCTCCTGGGCCAGGCTCCACCCCTCGCACTGGCGCACAAGCCGGGCTCGGGCAGCCAGCGGCTCCCAACATGGCGGACAGCGCTAGCGAGAGTGACACGGATGCGGCGGGGAGCTCGTCCGCTCTACCGCCCACCTCGTCCTCGGCCGCCTCTTCCTCCAAGGCCGGCATCGTGATCTCGGCCTCCAAGCTGGAGGAGCTGAGCAACCGGCTCGCGTCGCTGCAGCAAGAGAACAAGGTGCTGAAGATCGAGCTGGAGACCTACAAGCTGAAATGCAAGGCCCTGCAGGAGGAGAACCGCGACCTGCGCAAGGCCAGCGTCACCATCGTAAGTGAGGCCCGCGGCCGGGCAGGGCCCGGCGCCCACCCGCTCCCTGGCTGGGGCTCTCGGCCGATGTGGTTCGTCCGTTGAACGGGGGTGTAGTCGAGGAGTGAGGCCATGCATCGACGCGGCACGGACCTGGGCCTCGAGTGGGTTGGGATTGGGTTCCCGGGGGTGAGATGTGGAGTGACAGTGTCTTCCCTGGAACCGTGCTTGTGCAAGTGCAAAAGGGGGCCTGCAGGTACCCTCAGCTGCACGTTGCTCAGCTACGTGTATATGTTAGGGAGAAATAGTTGTGTGGGTGGGTGGGGTGTTGGATGGTGAAATTTGTTCCTTGTTTCACCCATGGAGGTTGTCCACAACTGCCTTTATTAGTGCCTTTTTTGTTTGGTCTATTGGTACACTGGCTCATTCAGAATTTATCTCTAAGGAAAGAAAAAACAGCAACAGGTGTTCTGTGAATGCACTATGTTTGAGTTTTATTTTGCCATGAAGGCCTTTATTGGCATTACATTTAATGTTTTTCTGATCCATCACAAGTGCTTCCAAAAGACCATCTCAAAGAATAGGAATGTGTAATTGGCTGGGTCGCGTTACATTGTAGTAAGCTGTGGCTGCTGCTTGCAAGTGACTTTGACGTGTCTTGGCAGTATTTGGATTCCTTTTAATAAATAACTTCCAAAGATCAGGTTGTTAACTAATCCTTGGTTGATGCTTTGTGCGTACATAATTGTTGAAATACAGGTAGAAGCATAATTGGTGATTGATCGTATTGTATCATTAAAGACTCCATTTTCATGATGTTCCGAATGTGGTGCATGCTTTCTGCACACCTGGACAAATCTGTTTTCATATACCATGGGTTTACAATTATATCTGATGCTCCAGTTTTCAAGGCTGGTAACTTCTGTTTGGATTAGAGAGATTAGATTGGTTTAGTTAAATGTTTAACTCTCTTAAAGGCAGTCGGGCTACTAGTTTTTTAAGTTACTATTTCTCTACTAATGATAATTGAGAACTTATTGAAAGTTTAGTTTACCTATTTTGTTCAGTTTACCAGATGTTCAGTATTAATTGAGGTACTTCAGTGCGTACAACACTGACACTCAGCAGTGGTGATTGCAATGTTGAGTTGTGTACAATGCAAAGATGTCTTGAGAAGGTACTTTGTTATTATTCTTTTTACGTTAAAGTTGATGTTGTATACCACAGGAATATGACATTAATTATAGGTGGGCTCTTTTGTGTAATATATTCAGTTCTGGTGCAGCACCCAGTTGTTCAACTTTCAAAGCATAAATCGACAAACTCTGCAGTAACGTTTATTTGATGCATTTTTGATCTACCTAGTCTGACAATTTAAAATCTAAACAACCCTTCTCTCACTTCAACTTAATGATTCCTATCAATGTATATTTTATTCTTAGATGGGATGTGGCTGGTGTTGAAATGACCATCATTTAATGCCTGTCTTTAACTTTGAGTTCTCCTGAACTGCAACAGTGTTTGTGGTCAAGATATTCCCACTTTCTTGGTAGATAGTTACAGGATTTTGACCCAGTTATGTCAAAGAAATTGCAGTACATTTCCACCAAAGGCTTCTGTTTGACTTGGATGAGTTGATGGTCTCCTGTCTGCAGCCCATGTACTTCTGTGTGGTAAAGTTTGCAGATGTCGATGAGGTCTTTTGGCTTTGCTGAAATGCATCTCATTGATGGTCCAAGCTGCAGCCTGGATTACCATTGTAGATTCGATGCTGAGCTCATTCGTGAATGCTGTAGAACGATTTGTTGTTGGTTTGTACTTGCTGAACCAAATGGAAATGATTCTATTGCACTTCTCACCTATGCCATGTTGCTGTACATTATCTATCCTTCATTGCTACATAAATCACCTTGTTTATTTGCTGGATTCACTGATGTTTCTGGCTACTGCTGACCAGAGGATGTTGATTAAGATTTGGAGATAATACCACAGCAGAATGGAGGTAATATCACATGGACAGTACACTGGTTGATCTTACCAGTAAATTTGCAGTAAATCTGTGAGAATGAGGTCATATAAGATTCCCCCATCACTTGCTATGGGTAATGCCTTTGAACACCAAGAGGAAGTGGTTACTCACCCTTATTGGAAAAAGCTGATGCCTATACTGTGAGGAACTTCTGTATTGATACTGAGACTCTGTTGATAGGCCTCCAACAATCATTGTTCTAGGTATAACAGTGAAAAGTTTTGTCCATGATTCCTAATTTAGTTTCATTTGGTCTCCTTGAAGCTTGTCTTCAGCACTTCAGCTTAGATATTGTTGGAGCCTTTAAGCTTTGAGTTGCACTCAGCTATTCCTTGATGATATGTAAAGACCATGGCTGAAATGGTGAAGACATCAGAGGAAGGTTAAGATGAATCATCTACAAAAACTGATTTCTAGAATAGAACAAACGCGGCTGACTTGCAGTGCTCCACTCATTGATTTTGTGTCCTTTGTGCTGCATTTGTTCTGCTATGAAAGCTACCATATTGTTGGCAAAACTTGGAATCTCTTTGGCCCTTAAATGAGTAGCCTTTCTGTCCAGATGACCAATTTGCCACACCTATTCTCCAGAAGCTAAGCCTTAATAATAGTAGTAGTGGTAGTAGTCAGTTACTGAGGAGAGGAAATTTTGGTGAGACTGAATTAAAGAATGAGCATGGAGTGGCAGGTAAGTAGTAGGCAAAAATGGTAGGCTGCAAGTGACAGACCACTCATTCTCTTCTGTTTTTAATGTCAGAGAATGATTTTGTTCCGGGCAGTTTTTAAACAAAAAAAAATGAAGTGCACAATTTATATTTCAGCATGTCCTTTTTGTAGTGTAACAGTGCACTCAGGATTGTGATGCACTGTTACACTTCAAATGAATTCAATGCAGTAATGTTGACAATTATAGATTCTAAGTGTTGTTGAGCTTGATTTTTGGTGTTGCCAATATTGTCATTCATGAGATGAGGGGAAGTAAGGAATGCAAGATTTTCATTGAATAGATGTATTTAAATTACAGCATGGAAACATGCCATTTGGCTAATCAGGTCCATACTGATATCATGTATGATATTTAACCATACTTGGCATGGAAAACGGGTGGAATATTTCTGCATGGAATCGCTCATTGTCCTTGCATGGTTTCTTTGGGTCCTTGCATTCAGTCTGGCCAGATGAACTGGAGTAAATATTTTAAAAATAATATTGGAGTGACAGAATTGTCTTTTGTTAGCGCAACACTATTACAGTGCCAGTGATTGGGGTTCGATTACAGACAGCGACGGGAAGGAGTTTGTACATCTGTGTGGGTTTCCTGCGGGTGCTCCGGTTTCCTCCCACCTTGCAAAGACGTACGGGTAGGTTAATTTGGGTTTAAAATGGTCAGTGTGGACTCGTTGGGCCGGAAGGGCCTATTACCACACTGGAAATAAAATTTTTTTAAAAAAGTAAACTACGGCAGGTGATTAAGAGGATAGCCTAATTAAATCTGATCTGGATGAGCATAGTTCCTCAACTGAGACTTATGGTTACAGTCCTTGAAAATGTTTGTGATAAAAATGGGCAAAGTTGCATGAAACTTTCTTTTATGAAAGAAGGTGATAGCTGCCCAATGTGTCTGGCTTTAATTTACTTGTATAAAGTCATTTTATTTTAAACAACTTCAGAGCCAAAAAATTGATAGTTTTCAAATGTTTCAAGTATTTGGATTGGTGCTTGAGTTGGAATAAGTAAATGAGTTATTTGAACTTTTTCAAGGAATCTGGATACGTAAAGGAACACTACATGAGAGCATTGTTAGCTTGCAAGTACACAGTTCCACTCAACTGAATATGATTTGTAAAAGAAATCTCAATTACAGGTTAATTTCAGTTGGTCGATAGTAGCTGTCCTTGGCAAGATAAATAGCTAAGGTATATAACACCTCTGGCGTCAAGTGATTCTACAGCTTCTGTATATAGTAACTGGCAAGTTACCAATGCTAACAGAAAATGGCTTCACAGAAGTTATTTTAGTGGACTGATGTACTTGCATAGTGGGCAGTTTGTTCTAGAGCACAAAGGTGTTTTTGGCCAAAAGGAAATTTTTTTTCACTGTGAATATTTGTATTTGGCCTTGCTAATCATCTCGTATCATGTTCTGGTTTGATTTTTAGAAATTTATTGAATAGAAGTGTCAGGAAATCTTGGCAAATGCTATAAGCATTAAATAAAAATTGTGCTAATGAATGGGGGAAAAAATGATGCCCTGTAATTTTACAACAGTATCTGGCTTAACTATCCGCCTCCAAGAGTTAGAAACTTAAGTCATCTTATCTAAGTAGGCCAGAAGGGCGCACAATCCTCAAAGCCATTTGTTGAATTATACAATCACTGATCTGTCTGGTGCTCTTGGGTTTCATATCGACTTCTCACTGGGAGCAAAGGCTAAATACTTAAAATTTGATACAAAGTAAAATGTATTATACCTGTTAAATTCAGAAACAGCTCTGGCTGAGCATTGACACAAATAAAGTATTACATGCTTGTATTGGGTGTGTGTGATTTGACAACTCCTTAGGTATAAGACCAAACATGTCGAACACTGGCTTTGAATATTAAATGAGGTTTCATTTTATTGGTAGTTATTTTAATTCCAATATGACTGAAAGAAGCATACGTTTGCTTTTGATCATGGGATGGTTCCATGTCGGGAAAAATACAATGTTAATCTTTTAGCTAACAAAATCATTTGCCTATAGCTTTTGTAGTTGTTAATTTTGCAAGCAGTTAGTACAAGATCAAGGGAATACAGATTTAGGATTGTGGACAGCAGATATGGGGTGGTTGAGGAAAACTTGTTTGCCAGATGGTAATGACTTATTGCCAATGAGGGTAGTGAAAGTGGAGGTCAATGACTTCAAAAGAAACTGATACACATTTGAGGAAAATAAACTTGCAGGTGTATGTGGACAGAGCAGAGAATGGGACTGATAAGATTACTCTAGAGAGAACCAGCGTGGACTTGATGGGTTAATAGCCTCTTGCACTGTTATGGCTATGGTAAGCTGATGTTGAAAATCTGTTCCAGGCCAGTAGTCTGTTACTGAGCGTATTAATTAAGATTAGGGCAAAGAGGAAGTGGTATCCACATTAGAAAAAGAGGCAACATTGAGGACTGAAGAAGCTGCCAGGGCAAGAGATGAAGTAGGCATAACAGTTGACGTGGTTCATTGTGCTTGTATAAATTTTTTGAAACTGGGAGAATGAAAGACCAGCGAGAAATTTGCGGAGGATAGGGAGCGGGCACAGTTAAATCTTGGGCATGCAGGATATTAAAAGACCACTTTAAGTGGGGGATAAAAGGATTGGGAATAGTTTTTACAAGTTTTATGGCAAGAGATGTGTATAAAAGTCATTATGTATGTTGAACTTGTTTCAAACCTTAAAATGTTCTTGGAGTACCGTGTACGATTTTGGACTCCAACCAAAAAAAAGTACACGAGATATTCACAAGGATCAAAGAATGCTGCTATGTTTGGGATAATTGAGTCATTTTATTGGAAAAACTGAAGACGGGATGATGTGATGTTTCTAACAGTTAAAGGATGGGATAGCATAAATAGTAGCTCTTTGAAGCAAATAATTAGTAATTCTTGGTTTGCCTATATAAGCCTTAAAGCACTTCATGCTCAGAAATCGACAATGTTAGGTCAAAGTTACAGAATCACCATCAGTCATCCAGCAAATCTCTTCCTGTCTTTATTTTATATTTACACTTTCCTATACTGACTCCTTTTCCATTCACATTGCTCCCTAGCTCCATAATTATTTTCTTCTATTAGGATTCCTACCTTTAGGCTTACTAGTTAAATTAGATGTACCCCAAGCAATTGGATTTTCATTATCATTAAGCAAGTAACACTTGATATTAGTTCAGTGCACTAGATATTATCTTCACTTAAGAGCTGATTTATCTGTACCAAAAGTTGTAGGATTCAGGGATATGTTATCTAGGATAAAACCATAAGCTAATTAAACCAAGGCTCCAACTTCACTTTTTGAAGTTTGATTGATTTTGTGATTGGATTCTCACGAGAACAATGGATTTTTCCAGAGTGTCCAACTCGCATTTAGTCTTCAACCAAGATTATTAGAGCAGATTCTTTGCTCATTCATTTCATTCCTGTTTATTGGACTTTGTGTTACAGACTAGGTTACTATTAGTGAGGTTCCTTTAAGATAGTGCATGTGGCGTGCTTACGTCAACAGTAGATAAAGAACGTCATGACGTTGTTGTTGAAACAGCCAGTCGGAGGCAGTCCGAAGGAGAGGGAGGAGAAAGAGACAGAACAAAGAGAGAGAGGGAGAGAGAGAGAGACACCAGTCTGCTTGTTTTCTCTGTTGATGGATGCGAAACAATAACTGTGACTGTCACTTCAATCCACGTATGGATTGTTGAGAGTAATCTGGTGGAGTTCACTTTGTTGGTCACCTGTGGAGGAAAACAGGTATTTGGGGTGGACAGCCATGGTACGGATGCTCTAGGATGTGGCAGACATGTTGAAATGAAGAAGTGGAGTTCACTTGGTTGTTGACCTGTAGAAGA
>JARFYF010000012.1:37322398-37337868 GCA_030265395.1 Rhina ancylostomus | reverse complement strand
TTGTAGCATGGAAATTGGTTGCTGTTTTTACCACTGGTATATGTGACTACAATGAAAATAACAAAAAAATTGCAGATGCTAGAAATCCTGAAATAAAAACCAAAGTCCTGGCAATTCTAGCAGTTTGGGAAGCATTCTGTGGAGTAAGAAACAATTAACATTTCAGGGTCTTCATCAGAACTGTGGAAATGAAAAAGCAGTATGTTCTTCAGTTGCAGAGAGACATTGGGGTGGATGAAACAAGTGAATATCTGTGATAGAATGGAGACCAAGGTTGTCCAAGTGACATAATGTTTTCAGAGTTGTTTAGGTTAATAGATGAATAAGGGGAAAGAAAAGCAAAACTACCTGCTGGAACTGAAGGAAGCAGATCACAGTAGTTGGTGGAAATCCAGACGTGCCCAGGAAATCAGGCAGCAGCTGTGGAGAGAGAAACTGAGTCAAGGTGGACAATCTGACATCGGAACTGGCCAGTTCTGATGCAAACAAGTAAAGATGTTATCTGAAATAGCTGAATTCAAAATCGAATCTCAGGGACAGAATGTGCCTGAACAGAAGTGAAGTGAACACAGAATGCACTGGAGTAGATGAGAAGAAATGGGAGTGAATTATTTCTTCACTTGGAAGGACTGTTTGGGTTCCTGGATGGCAGAAAGGGATGAAGTAAAAGATTTGCATTGTATTTCCTGCAATTGCATGAAAAGTATTGTGAGGATAGTGGTCGTTTGAGGTGTAGAAGCGAACCAGGGAGTTGCAAAGAGAACAGTCCGTTCAATTTGGTATCTGGGGAAAATGTGGAAGATTCTCAAAGATATCAGAAACTTTGGAGGATGATCTATTTTTGTGGAGCCTAAGGTGGGGGGAGAGGTTAGGACACGGAATCCTCTACATTTGCTCCGACGGTGGAGAGGATAAGAGCAGGTGTGCAAATTGGAGGAGACACGATTGACACCCCTGTTGACTCTGGTAGAGGGGGGCTATGGTTTAGGAAGAAGGAAGTTAATTCAGTGTCTGGTGTGGAAAATCTTGTCATCTGAACAGATTGTATAGATGAAGAAACTGGGGGAATGGAATCCTTGCAAGAAGCAGAGTGAGAGGAGGTGTAGTTTAAATAGCTGTTGGAATGTGTGGGCTTGTCATAAATTGGCTGTGAGGAGCTTTAAGAGATCCTGAGATTGTTGAGAAAAATTGCCTGTGTCCATGCTGTCGTGTCAAATATTTAATAGCTGCTTCGTTTTTGAATGTTTTAGGTTGCAATTTCATTTTAAAAGAAAGATAATATTAGATCTTGGAATCTGAGAATAAAAAAACTAAATTGATGTTATCCTAATCATCCCTTTTAGAACATGGAAGCTGGACACCTTCCCAAAGCACATTTGTTTCATTAAGGATAATCCTAACAGTACAATGTAGAACTATCAGTTGGTTTCACTTATTACAGCCTCAATGCTTGGGAACCTTTATTGACTGCTTTGCTACCCTACCTGAATATCTCATTCCTGAACTGAAAATGTTACTAGGTATTCCTGCATTGTTTCTGCATGCCTGACTTTGCTAATCTCAAGTGCACAATTCAGCAGTTAAACAGATTGGGCTGGGTTTGACGAACAGCCTGAAATCGTCACCCTCACAGACCATATCCAGATACTGTGTACTGACCAGCTTGCTGCTCTAAGTTTTCATCTATTTTTTAAATGTCTCTAATCAGTTTGAATAAATAAAAATAATTATTAAAATGTAATTAAAAACACTTTTAAAGCACTACAAATTTAATTATATTTTTCTTTAAAGTTACTTCCCTGCACTTGCCTTTTTATTCAAGGTCAGTGATTTTTCAAATAAATGCTGCTGACCTGGCTATCATAATGCATGTACTGTATATCCAGCTCCTCAGCACAGCGCATTATTTCTCCACAGATAGACTTGGTGGTGTGTTTAGTGACAGAGCAAGAGCCCAGATATGCTGCTGTCTGACCTTCAGCTTGTTTCTCTTTCATCTTGCGTTAGGTCAACCTAGCCAATTAAATAATTTACTTGACATTTAAAATGCCCTACAACTTATGAGTTTAAGTTATTTTTCTGCTGTCCATAAATCAAAAAGAATAATTCTACTTAAACAACTTTCTGGATCACTGAGTAACAGCACCATTGTAAAGTCTTGTGAAACTATAAATTTGCCCCTTCACTTGAGTATTTAACATTTTCATCTGACCTAACCTCCACAATTGTGGGATTTCCACTGCCTTTTGTTTGAAGAATTGCTTCCGCATGTCACACTTGAATAGTCTAATTCTAATTTATGCTGGACTCTTGTTAATTAAAATGGTTTTGTTCTAACTAACCTATCAACTCCTTTTAATTATAACATATTTCCCATTTAGAATTTTAGATGTATGAACCTGGTCTGTAAAAATCTGCACTCCATATTCAAGCATTAAAAATATGAAAGTACAGTAGATAAACTGAAATACTGTAGTTTTAAAAATCACAGATGTGCTAATTTTAACCAAGATGGCCTTAAACTTAACAGTAACTGCTCCACAAGGACCAAAAGGAAAGACCTGAATTTCCATCTGGCCTTCATAATATAAAATGTATATTTAGAAACTAACACATCTATAATTGGAAAGGAGAATTGATCTGTTTCAATCCTACCTAAAATTCCAAAGAAGTGACAATTCCTTCTGTTCCCATGTGTGGTCCTATATGGTGGAATAGGAAGCTTTTAAGAATTTTGCTTGGAATTATGTTTGCAAACTGAAATCGGTTTATTTGTAATTGTTCATTTGGTTAAAATGGGACTGACATCTAGAGGAAAAAAAATTAGTACCAAATCAGTTTGTTGCAGGATTGCTGTAATTTTGTTACTCAGCTGTTGCATTTCAGTCATGTAGCTTGTCATTATGTATCTGCTTTTCCCTTTCACGATGGCAGATATGTTCTGAATATAATTCCATTGAGTGAGAAGTTTTGCTCTTGTGCTCCTTGATGCCATAGTCACATTAAGGCAGTCACTCTTGCCTCGTGCTTGAAACTTCCAGACTTCAACTTTCTGATTCATATTTACACCAAAGCTGCAATAAAATCTGGAGCTGAGTAGCCATAGTAACACCCAAACTGGGCGTTGGTGAGCATGTTATTGGCAAATGTTTAAATGACGCTCGTGTCGTTTTCTCTGGCCTTTGAGACACGAGACTGCAGATGCTGGAATCTGGAGCAAAAAGCAAAGATGAACTCAGCAAGCTGAGCAGCATCTGTGGGAGGAGGAAAGAAAAATTGTTGAAACTTTGGGTTGAGACCCTGCATGAGAGCTGGGTAAGATACCTGTTGGGGAACTATTGGGCTCAGATTTTTCATTATTCCAAATTTGCTAAATTTTCGTAACAAGGATGTGTATTGTTGGAGCCAGCTGTTAATGAAATGCCTGTTGAGGTAGAAAGATATTTTTCTTTAAGTGGAGGAAGTGCTTTAAATCTTGGTTGCCTGACTGGGGAAAAGTTCCTTCATTCTTGCTTGGATTTTGAAGAATAAGCAAATATGTGACTTGATCTCTGGCCCCATTTAAATGGTGGTGGCCTTGAGAGGCACCATGGACATCAGGTCATGTACCGATTCCTTTCATAAATTATTGAATTTATGTAAAAAATCAATTTCTGTGTTTGCACAGCATGCACATCAGGAAACTTGTGTTTTTGCTGTTTGTGTTTATAACTTGATTGTAAATACATTAGAATAATCAGGTGATACTACTTTTCTGGAATACAATTGAGTATGGGTAGGATATCAGACTCCTGCAATATTGAACATTGCTCTGTTTCAACCATGTTTAAGGCTGCAGGTTTCAGGAGAGACAGATGTACATTTGGTAATTAACATTTTGCTGTCAACACAAGTCTTGTAAACAGTTGGCAAAGGACCCATAATGTTAATATGATATAAAAGGAATTTGTGTTGGTCATTGGAGCCAGTCCCAGCACAGACTACTGCATTCCTGTAACTTCGTTGGCAACTCGGTAGTATTAAATCAATAGTTCTGACTTTGCCTTGTCTTCCCTTCCCCTTGAACTTTAACTTTGTCCCTTTTTAAGTATTTCAGTATATGATAAGCAGTGATCAGATCTGTTTCTGTCTCCAGACTGACAGAACAAGAAACTTTCTCTCTAGTTGTAAAGCCACAATGTGAAATCAGTTTGTACCCATTACAATGTCCAGTGTGGGCGTAAGAGAAAATGCTGTATCTACAATTTGGTGGACTTTGACAGTTGAGTGGTCCAGAAAATTTGGAAAATGGTTAAGCTAAATCTGTGGAATTATCAAGAGTGAATATAACCTGTTACACTTTTGAAATGTTCTCGTTGCATTATAGAATAATCGTGTAGTATCTCTCACTGTTATCTTAAATCAGGCCACGTACATAATTACTATTGGCTATCATTGGCCAGCATCATTCAACATCCTGGCATTAAATATTTTCAAGAACATGAATTACTGGCTGGCTTCAGTGTGGATAATAAGTGTCACTGTCTCAAACTTGTAGGTTTATCTCTGTGCAATTGCAACTGTAAAGCTAGTCCCATAGTTTGAGATGTAATGCAATAATATAGCTTGAAATATAATGCAAAAGCAAAATACTGCGAATAGAGGGAATCTGAAATGGAAAATATTGGAAGTACTCGGTGGGTCATTTGAACTGAGTTATAAGGTGGTATAAAATGGGAGGGGAGCATTGGACAAAAGGCAAAGGTATGTGTATAGGGTATAAAGCAGGAAAGATTGAATCACAAAACAGTTGATAATGTAGGGTAACTAGAATCCAGAGGGCACATCTGTGCAGAATAATTATCCAACACTAACAAATGAATGTGGAAAGAATGCTAGAAATGCTGTTTAATTGACACGTTGTATTAGATGTTGACCCCGAAAGGCTATAAATGTACTTGAGAAGAAGTTTAAAGTGTTGTTTCCCTGAGTTTGCATTGTTGGAACACTGACGGAGTCAGAGGTCAGCTGGAGAGGTCAGAGTTGGGTGGAGAGTTAAACCTTGGGATCACATTTCGGGACTGTGTAAAAGATGCTTTGAAAAAGCTGACACGGTCAGCATTTGTCCTCTCATGTAGGAAAGACTACATTGTAAGTGGAAAATACAACTTTCTGAATTGAAAGTAAATCATTGCTTCACTTAGTAAGTGCACTTGTGGCTTTGGGCAGAGGAGGTTGGGTGTCTCATTTGCTGTGGTTTAACAGGAATGTAATTGGAAGAATACTTTGTGGATTAGAAAAACAAAACAACATTGATCTGCAGTTTTATGTTGAGCATTTAGTATGTACCATCTCAAGCTAAGATTTGTATTAACCTTGTGTGGAGTACTTTTCAGCTTGTGTAGAAACTAAGTTACTTAAATTTATTTTCAAGTTAATGAGTATCTTGGAAAATATACCAAGCATTTACAATTGAATTAGCTTTTGGAATTAAGTTGCTCTTCCATTCTGTGACCTGAACTACAGTGATAATATTTTGCATATTAAATATGCTTGACTTATTGGCAGAAAAATGTACTTTGATTGCTAAAGTATCCACAAGGTTTAAGGTTTTAAGATGTTAGTCACATGTATGTCGAAACACAGTGAAATGCATCCTTTTATGTTGCTAAGAATGTGCTGGGGGCAGTCCGCAAGTGTTGTCACTCTTCCGGTGCCAACATAGCATACCCACAACTCCTAACCCGTACGCCTTTGGAATGTGGAAGGAAACCAGAGCACCTGGAGGAAACCTCCACAGACATGGGGAGAATGTACAAACTCCTACAGACAGCGGCAGAATTGAAACCGGGTTGCTGGCACTGTAATAACGTTATGCTAACCACTATGCGTAAAGGTCAGGGAGTGAGCAGTCATAGGGTGCTCGCTCATAATGTGCACTTGGAAGTATGTGACCTCCGCCAAAAATCAGTTTATCACCATTCCATAAATTAAACATTTTTGTATTACTGCCTACCTTTTTTAAATCAGTTACCAATTGTTAACTGATTTAAAACTTCTAGTGGTGAGGTTTTTTTGTCATAGTGGATTACCAAGTAATGGTTCCTGATAAATCATGACTTCAATTGCTTTTGAATGTTGTGGTTCTATAAATTTATTTTTCTCCCAACTGACCCCTGCTTTAATTAAAGTTGAGAAGAAATAAGAACCCATCAGTTATTGGTGGTGGTAGTAGTAGTGGTAGTATACTAGAATCTGTCGTGGAAGACTTCCTGAACTAACAAGTAAGGAACTAATCAAAGAGAATCAGCAGGATAGTGCAAAGGATGTTATGTTGGTCAAGTCTAGCCAGGTCTTTTGAGGACTTGGAAAATTTAGTGAATGAGGAAGTGTCAATGATTTTTTTCTTTCAGAAGCCATATAAATTTCTGTCCAAGAGGGGCAAAAAATGAAAACTCATGGGATTGGAGGTAACTTCTGATAAGGTAGTAGGAAGAAAGGGGATGTACACCGGCTTTTTAAACCAAGGAACCTAATGAGGTCTGATCTTTTCATGTATATTTATTTGGATAAAGGATCAGAAGGTTGTTTAAATTCTAGTTAAGTTGTACTAAGTACTTACTGTAGCTGGGACTAGAACATAAGGGGGCAAGAGTAGCCTTGAATTTGGTAGTTGAGTACAATGTGGAGAAATGTTATGATGCAAGATAAATTTGGATCAGTGCAGGTTGAGGCCTTGCAGAAAAGCAGATGGATTTGAGGTTGCGGAAGTTGTCTACTGTAATGAATCTATTCAGGATGTTACTGTTGAAATATTGACAAAGATGAGGGTGATGCTACAATTATTTAGCTTTGGTTAGACCTTGTCTGTGGTACTGCATTCAATTTGGGACACAAAGCCTTGGGAAGGTGTTAATTGAGTATCTATTTGGTTTGCAAGATTGGTCTAATTAAGATCTTTCAAATAAGAGACTTAATTAGGCATATGCCTGGAAAATTTTCTGGCCATCTAGAAGTGTAATCAGAAGGTACTTCTGCACCCAAGGTAGTGTCAATGTGGTATTACTCAAATGGGATGATTTGAAATTTTGAAGGTTGAAGTTGTTCAGGATTTGGGTCAGATGATTGAAGGACGTTGATAAATACACTTTTCATCTATTAGAATGGAACAAATTCAAGGGACAGATTAGCCTGCTCATTCCTGTACTTGTAAAGTACCATGCAAAATTGTTTAAACTGGGCATTTAAAACTGACTTTGAAAAACACTACTCCCCACCTAATTATCTCGAGTGAATTTTGAGTGATGGCTAGATGTTAAATGAGCAAAAGCTAATGTTATGAGTAAACTACCAAGTTAGTGATTTTAAAATTACAGTAATGTAATTAATTCCATAGAACCATTTTGTTTCCTTGTTCTGTCCTATGTTTTTAGTGCGAGCTAACTCAGTGCTTATATGTTAATTAGCTGGTGTTGCCATGCCAGAATGTAGAATTTGGATAGCCCAGCACATCAAACATGGTAAATATAGTTTGGAACAGATCTGAGGTCAGTGGTGGCCTCAGAATTTCTGCAGTTCTATTCATTAAATCATAGCAATCAAATCTGTAAAATAGAATGCTTTTCTATTAGAATAGAAAAAGGAGGGCAGTGGATATCATAGAATCATAAAGCAGTACAGCATAATACAGGCCCTTCGGCCCACAGTGTTGTGCCAACCTTTAAACCTCACATAAGGCTATCTAACCCCTTCCTCCCACATATCCCTCTATTTTAAATTCCTCCATATGCTTATCTAGTAATCTCTTGAATTTGACCTAAGTACCTGCCTCCCCCACCACCCCAGGTAGTGCATTCCATGTTCCAACCACTCTCTGGGTTTTTAAAAAAAAACTCCTGATATCTCCCTTGAACTTCCCACCTGTTACTTTAAAGCCACGCCCTCTTGTATTGAGCATTGGTGCCCTGGGAAAAAGGTGCTGACTGTCCACTCTATTCCTCTTAATATTTTGTATACCACTATCATGTCTCCTCTCATCCTCCTCCTCCTCTCCAAAGAGTCAAGCCCTAGCTTCCTTGGTCTCTCCATAATTATGGTCCACTTGGATTTTCTGAAGACTTTCTGTTGGATCACATGGAGGTTGGTCAACAGATTAGCATCAAGTAGGGTAATACACTGATGTTGATTGAGAATTGGCTTATTAAACAATGCAAAGAATGTGAATAAATGGATCTTAGTTTGGCAGACTGTAATTAGTGGGGTACTGCAGGGATTGGTTCATGGGCTCCAGCTATTTGCAATCTATATCAATGATGGGAGTAAACGTCGTATTTCCAAGTTTGCTGCTGATAGAAAACTAGGTGAGAGTGTGAGTAAGGAGGAGGATTTAAAGACATTTTCAGGGATGTATCCAAACTGAGTGAATGGATAATAAAATGGCAGCTGGATTACATTGCGTGGGGGCGGGATGTGAAATTTTCCACTTTGCTGGACAAGACTATAGAGTTTTGAAATGGTGAGAAATTGGAAAATGTTGATGTCCAAAAGGATCTAGGTGTCCTTGTATAATAGGCATTGAAAGCCAATATGCAGGTGTAACAAGTGATTTAAGAGGGCAAATGGTGCATTGGCCTTTATGAGGAGATGCAACTGCAGGAGCAAAAGTGTGTTGATGTGATATATGGACTTGTTGAGACCACACCTACAGTATTATGTTTGGTTTTTATCCAAAAAAGGATATAATCGCCATAGATTGAATGCAGCAAAGAGTCACTGCACTGGTTGTGGCAATGGTGGGTTTGCCATGACTAGGCTAAGCTTATATACTCCAGGGTTTAGAAGAATGAGAGGAGATCTTATTTAAAAAAAAATTCTCTCAGGGTTCTATAGATTGGATATTTTCACCAGCTGACAAGTTTACAACCAGGGCTTATAGTCTTGGAATAATGGGTAGGCTGTTTAGGGCAGATGAGAAATTTCTCAACCAGATGCTGGTGAGTCTTGGTTGATATTCAGATCAGAGTATTATAGATAATGATAAGCCAGCCAATGTAAAGGTAGTGTAAAAATATAAAAGGCAAGTGGTATGTGAGCATTTATTTCAAGGGCGAAAGTTTGGTGTACTAAACTGTGAGCTCCAGCTAGAAAGCTTCCTTGCAAAGATGTATTCAGAGGGAGCTGCAATGACAGTATCACAATGGTATGGGAGCTACAAGGTTTAAAGTTACACCTGATGCAGGTATAAATTTCCTGATGTAGGGTCTCAGCCTGAAACATCAACTATCCCTTTGCCTCCACAGATGCTTCCTGACTTCCTCCGGCTTGTTTTTTGCTTCAGATTCCAGCACCTGCAGTTTCTTAAATTTGTACCAACTAGGTTTTTTCTGTGTATGGAAATTAAGGGGTTACCTAATTGTTGCTTTAAACATGATTTTAGCAAGTTAATCAGAAAAAGAAATTTTCTGTGGTGAACTTCAGTATAAAACATTGAAATTAAGAGCTAGTCCATTTCTGAACATGCTTCATAGATCATAAAAATCAGAGGCAGGAATAGGCCATTTGACCTTTGTGCCTACTCCATCATTCAATAAGATCATGGAAGATCTTTCACCTTTGGGCCGCTTTCCTGCACTAACCCCCTGAATCTCTTGATTCTCTTAACGTCTAGATATGTTGATCTCCATGATGGATATATAGAGCTGTCTCAATCTCTGAGTAAAGATTTCAAAAGATTCACTATCTGCTGGGAAGATAAAACAATACAATTGCCTATGAAACAGGTGAAGGGCATCGGCATTAATTGGTCATAAATAATGATTTGATCTAATCATTTATTGGTCGCTTCCCCCAATCAACTAGACCTGCAAAAGAAGTGCAATGCTGGAAATCAGAAACGAAAACAGAAAATATGGGAAAAATTTAACAGTTCAGGCAGAATCTCTGGAGAGAGGAAGAGTTAACTTTGCAGGTTCATGTCCTTTCATCAGAACCAGGAAAAATTAGAAATTGAACAGATTTTAAGCTGCAGAGAAGGGGCAGCAGTGAGGTAGAAACAAGGATAGAATGAAGGGGTGGAGATGAAGAGAAACTAGGAAACACAGATGGTGCTTGAGGGTTTGATAATTACAGCTAATCTGTCTGGAGAAGGTATAAATGGAGGTGAATGAAGACCAAACATTAAAAGCTTGAACTGAATGGTACAGGGCACAGCATTTGCTGGAAATCTGAACTGGAGAATGCTTGAAAACTGCAGATGCTGGAATCTTAAGCAAAAAGAAATGCTGGAAGAACTCAGCCAGACAAGCAGCAGACGGGTTGGAATGGGAGAGATATTGAGAATTAAAATGGCATGCAACTAGGAAGGTCAGAATTGCCCTCATGGACTGAGTGCAGGTACACCCCCAAGTAATCATCCAATCTGTGTTTGGTTTCTCCAGTGTAGAGGAGGCCACATTGTGAACATTGAATGCATAGGCTAGTTTGGAGGAAGTGCAAGTGAATTGTTGCTTCATCTAGAAAACAGGCTGTCCCCAGGTCACGAAAGCCTGACTTATGGGCACCCCACATATGAACGAGCTCCCATAATATTAAATTCAAAAATCAGACTTGCATACGTATGTTCTTTCCTATGAACGACAGAATTAATTTCCTCTCTCCTCTTGTAGTAATTGATTCTTATGTCTTGTGTGATTTTGATACCATTTATTACAATACTGTGGAGATATGCTTACCCTATAGTATTTTTTTGTGTATTTTCTGACTTGTGGATAAAATTGACTTGTGGACATTTCTAAAAATAGAACCCATTTGTTACCTGGAGATGACCTGTATTTGTTGTTGTCACCTGAAATGCTGGAAATTCCTATCAAGCTAGTTTGCGTCTGTGCAGAGAGGGAAAACAGTCTACATTGCAGATTGACACAAACTGGAAAGTCAGGTTATCTGAAATTGTTGAATTCAGGGTAAGGTGCCCAGAAGGAAGGTGAGTAGTTCTTTAAGCTCATGCTGGGCTCCGTTGCAACTGTCAAAGAGATTAGAGTAGGAGTGGAATGGAAAATTAAAGTGACAAGGTCACCCTTGCTGATTGAATGAAAGTGTTCTGCAAGATAATTAAGCAATCTGCCTTTGATTTTTCCAGTGTAGCATAGACCACATCGTTAGCACCAGTGAGGTGGACTAAATTGGAAAATGTGCAAAATCAATTGCTGCTTCACTTGAACGAGTATTTGAATCCCCATGAAGGAAGGAAGAGATAAAAAGGCAGTTATTACATCTGTTGTTATGGGAAGGTGCCATGAGAAAGGAAGGGGATACAGGTGGAGATAAAAGAATAAACATGGAGTTTGTCAAGAGAACAGTCCCTTTTGGAAGGCTGAAAGAAAGGGAGAATGTGCCTGGTGATGGCCTGTCATTGAATGTGGTGGAGGATAATCAGTGGAATACTGATGAAGTGGAAGGTGAGGATTACAGGAACCCTAACCTTGCATTGGGTAGAAGAAGGGGCAGGAAATGGGGCAGATACAGTTGAGAGCCCTGTCAACAATAGTGGAAGGGGAGCCATTGTAAATGAAAACTTAATATAAAGGTCCCCTTTAATCTCTCATTGTCCACTGCTGTTTTGCATTTTGAGATATTTAATCTTATTAAAGGTGCTACATGTGAAGTTAGATTTGTATTTGAATGGCCAGTTGAATATTTCATTTTAAATCCTAAACCTATCTTTACGAAATGACCAATAGGTGGAGCCCAACGATTGTCAGGTCTTGTCCACATAATGTGAAGGGTGAAATATTGCTGTTTTAACCATGTCTGTACTGCTTGCTTTATTTGATATCTCACCACCTCCTTTCAGTCCCATTGAGTGTTCTGGCTTTGTTGCGTTGTGAGATTGGACAAAAGGGATAACTTACTGCAATAAAGTCACAACTCAATAGTGTGAGAACACCAGTGCAGTGTTCTTGAAGCTATTTGAGAGTCTGTCCCATAGGACAATTGAAAGTGTGAAATAAAAATTATTTTTACTTAATGTACTCGTGGAGTTTGTGAATGAAACAGTGCTCATCAACTTGTTAGATTAGGTTAGATAGGCTGATGAGAAAGCTAAGACCAAGAATTTGTAAATGTTGCTGGTTTAAGGCATTATGGTGAATGCTTTTGTGGATTTTAAACATGAGCGTGGGCCAATTGGACTGAATCATTCTTACTGTATAATCTGGTAGTTTCTTGAACCAATATTCAGGGCAATCTTTGGCATAAGAACCATTTCTGGGCAGCCTCACTTTAAGGCCATTGAAATGTTGCACCTTGTAACATGAGTTCTTTGGATCCAGGCTGTCAGTTGAGACTTGCTCTGTTACTGGAGAGGAAAAGTGAGACAGTGGGTGGCTGTTGGTAAAGATAAGGATGGATTACAGGAAAGGGAAGAAAAGCTATATAAAGGCAGTGCAGGAACCGTCTGCTAGTCTGAAGCTGCTGCTCCAGTGTCTGAGATTGTGTTGAGAGGCTTCCTGGTGCTGGGGAATGAGCAGGTGGAGGAGTTGAGTTACTGGGAATATTAATAGTGAAGGAGGATTTGCTTCTGTAATTGGATGTATTTATCTTTATGTATATCTTTCATAATGTCAGGATTTCCCAGTGCCTTGCTGCTATTGAAACTGTTTGAAGTATATTGACTGAACCAACACAGCAGCTATTTGCAGCAAGGTCCAAACAACAGGAATGCACTTTCATTTAATAGTGCTGATTGGGGGAGCAAATATCTGTTAAGGTACTAGGAGAGACACCTCTGCTCTTAAAATAATAACTTGAGATCTTCTACATTGGCTCAAGAGGAACCAGGGCGTGAATTTAATGACTCGTACAGAAGTGCAGGTCCCCCTCGATACTAATTTCAACTTAGATTTGTGTTCTTGTCTGAGCTTCTGAAAGGGAGTTTGAACTCAGAATTGTCTGCTTCTGGCATGAATGGTACCTAATCCCCAATTACATCTCCAAATGTCCTCCATGTACAGTTCAGGAGATTGATTCTCAGACTTTTTATTGTGGGACCCATTTGTAAACATTGGAGGTCCATTATGACCAAGTAAAAAGCTTTAAGTCAAAAGTATTTTGGCCTCAAACCAACTTTGGTTAACTTTCTTGGTTGGCAAGGCAGTAAAAATTAAAGCCAGCTTTAATTAGTTTTCACTTTTTGTGAGCCATGGCTTGTTTCTTTGTTTTGCTTTTATTTAGGTGATGCTTACCGAGTGAATCCTTGTTGAAGCTGACCTTAATATAAAATGGTTTCTCAGTTCTGGTCAGTTTTTTGTGGGACTTATTAGTAAACAAAGTGGGCAGAGATTACAGGGGTGTTTGGAGAAACTTATTTTGCATAGAAGGTGGTAATGATCTGGAACCTGCTGCTTATAAAACCGGTGGAAATGGGCCTTTCAGAGGGGAATTGGATAACTACTGGAAGGAGGATAATTTGCAGAGCTTGCTGGCAAAGGACATGGGAATGAGAAAGAATGGTCTGCTCTTGAAGCGCAGGTGGGCCAAATGGTCTCCCTGTGTTGCTCTGGCTCAATTAAAATTGAGAACTATAGCACAAAAATTCAATTGAAACTGTCAAAATGTAACATTAACTGGTCAATGTGTTGATCAAAACTGATTGAGTTGCATAGTTTGATACTAGAAAATGATTCAAAGCACTGAGCTAGATTATTTGAAAGAAGGAAAATAAAATCATACCTGACCTGCCAAAAGGACCAATGGTTCTCTGAGTTGTGGGAAAAACAATCTAACTCCGTTCTACCCAATTGCCCAATGCCTTTTGAAGCATTAAGTATTTTGTGTGGATGTGGTTGTGAGGCACCTCTGCACTTCGGAGCACGTAGGAATTAATTTGAAGGTGAGCTCTGTATTTTCAACAGCAATACTCAGATTTGTTTTTAAATTACTTTGCAACCTACTTTTCTACCCTTGAAATCCACTATTATGTCACAGTCCATGCTTTGAGAAACTGGTTTAGAGGACATTTGTCATGTTTGTCAGTTGAGAACTTGTCTCCACAAAACTTCCTGATTTTTGTGGTTGAGATTGAATGTTCTGATGTCTGACTGTTACTGATATGATGTGTGAGCAACTAAGTGGAATGTTTACTGTATACTCTTTAGCCTAGTAATGACAATTAATCTCCAGTTTATTTTTTCCCCAGCTGAAATTTTCTTAACTTTACAGTTTGGATCACGTTGCATGTAACTATTGATTTGATACCTTTGCCGTTTCTCATTTCATTTGGAAATCTCTTGGCTTAAGAGCAGTTTCAGTCTCTGTTTACATAGGCACACACACCAGCTAATTTGTACGCAGCAGGGTCGGACAAAGAGTAAACAAAATAATAACTAATCTTTGGTTGTTGAAGAAGAAATCAGAGTAGGAGGAGGATTCTTTTCTTTATTGCTTAGTGCTGTGTCATCTTGTATAAACAAGCAGGTAGTCTAACAGCAATGCAGTAGTCCCTGACTGTTAAAACTTTCATTTGTACAGCATCAACACAAGTGCTTCACAGGAACATCATACCAAAAAAAAATTGGTGCCGAGCCACAAAAGGAGGTATTAGAGCTGATGAAAAATAGCATGATCAAAGAAACAAGTGCCTTACGAGGATGGAAACAGTGGTGAACTAGAAAGATTCAGGAAAGAAATTCCAAATTTGGCACCTTGGCAACAGAGTGCATGGTCACAATTTCAAGGATGAACAAAAGGCAATAGTTAAGGCTTTGTATTTTGAAAGGTTATATTAGAGGAGAGATGGAGCAATTGTAAAAACAAGAATAGGTATTTTAAAATTGAGATGCTGCTTAGCAGGGAGCTACCTCAGCCCACTTAGTGATTTATGTATGCCACTGAAAGAATAAGCCTCGTGTGCTTAATCTGGGCATAGATCATCAATGCATACCTTGGGCTTGAGTTCAGTCACAGCCTTACAGCATGGCAATAGGCCCTTCGGCCCAACTCGTTCATGTTGACTGTGTTTCCCAGTGAGCTAGTCCCAGCTGCCTACATTTGGCCCATAGCCCTCTAAACCCCTCCTATCCATGCACTTGTCTCAATGGCTTTTAAACACTGCTAATGTACCCACCTGCCTCAACCACTATTTCTGGCAGCTCATTCCAAATACACACCACCCTTTGCATGAAAAAGTTTCTAATGATGTCCCTTTTAAATCTCTTGCCTCTGATCTTAAACCTATGTATGCCCTCTTGTTTTTAGCAACTCCCTGGGTAAAGTCTGTGCTTTCACCCTCTCTGCCCCTCATGATCTTGTATGTCTCTATCAGGTCACCCCTCAATCTCCAGGGAATAAAGACCTAGTCTGTGCAACCTCTCCTTGTAACTCAGGCCCCCAAGTCCAGGCAATATCCTGATAAATCTTTCCTGCCCACTCTCGCTGGCTTAATAACATCTTTCCGATTCAGGGTGACCCAAACTCTACACAATACTCCCCAATGT
>JARFYF010000012.1:37225941-37239162 GCA_030265395.1 Rhina ancylostomus | reverse complement strand
CTTTTGCATTGTGGTCTGTATGAATGCAAGTTATTTTGGCTGAGAACGAAGAGATTTGAAGGGAAAGGAAGTTGAGAGTTGACAAAAAGTATTTAAAAAAAGATGACATTGTAGTTTCAAAAAAATTTTGAAGGTGGTGAAGAGTAGTAAAAACAAGCAGGGGGTAATTGACTGCAGGGCTATCTAAAATTTCAACTGTGTTTAATACAGTAAAGTGGCTGGTGAGACTATCGAGCTTACTTGCAGACACTTTTGAATTTACGCTATTCCATTTCTTCTTTCCTTGTGGCTGAGTTGTGCTTGAATAGATTTTTTTTAGAACACCAGTTATGCCCTATTTTATATTTTAAGGGTGCTTGGGTGAATTAGAGTGTGATTTTCTTTTTTTTTAAACTCACAGGCTGGTAGCACTTGCAAAAATCCTGCCTAACCTGTATATAAGTAATATGTCATGGACCAAACCAATAATGAGAAATGGAGGAACACTGTAGAAGCCATCAACTAAAGTCTGCGATTATTTCGGACTAGAGGGTACGACAAAGTGCTCCAGATGAAAAACTTGAGCATCGGGCAAGTCAGCAGATCTATCACGTGGCTGAGCAATGGTCGAACACACCAGGAACTGAAGGAACAACTTCTCAAAGAAAATAATGTCAGAAGAAGAACTGGATGGGAAAAGAGGAACTGTGAGGAAATAGACTTGCCAGTCAAAGAGCTGGGAGAGGCCAACATTCCCTGACTTCAGTTGTATTTGGGAGAGTGATGGAATAAGCTGCAGATCCTTCACAGCCGGCTCAATCCTGAGGTCAATATCAGTAACAGTTCTCTGTTCTCCTCTGAACTTTGGCAAAACAGTCTGCACTAGTTCAAGAACGTCATAATAAACCTACTCTACAGTTCACTTTTACTTTCAACGAAGATTCCACAGAACATGAGCACCACAGTCACTGTTTAGTTTGTAATGAAAGATTTTCACAAAAACAGTGACCTTGAGTAGCAGTTGTTTTCTTTCAGGACCAAGCTTAGTGAATCTTAAGTGTAAATGTGTCTGAAAGCTTTAGAATTTTGTTGCATTTAAGCCATCGCAGTCTGATTTGTTCAGCAACTTGCAGTTAACAGATTGGGTGCGTGAGTCAAATGTCAGGGAAGCAATTAATGGTCCTGATTGTGCATTGCACAACTCCAATATTATGAAACACTGGTGATAACCCTGCCCAGTTGCAGTGATTGGACAATTGCCAGCTTAAAATATCCTGAAGTACTCACTGTGGATCCACTCAGATCTTGGTTGACACAGGCTTCTGGAGCAACAGCTAAACTGTCCGCTCAAAATTGTTGATCTTATGAGTGTGTCCAAATCCAGATCCAGTGGCATCATTGGCAGCCTGACTGCAGTTTTAACACTGGCCTGAGTGCTGTGGTTTACTCCCAGAGGATCAGAAACTAGGAGGGCCTGTGTAAGGTAAGATTTTTATTTGTCTTGGACAGGAATGATAATGACTACTCCAGACATCACAAGGATAGTTTTGGTCTCAACTGTACTCCCTTGCATTCTTAGGCTGCCTCCAACCCCCATTCCCACAGCTTCTTACAATGAGCTGTATGCTTTAGGATGGCCATGGGCTATCTGATTATTAACAGGCTGGCAGGCAGCCTCTTTCCACCCTGAGTTAAAATGTGGGCCCATCTATTTTGATTTAGTTCACTGTAAGCAATGGAATGGGCGACTGCCTAGTTACATTATCGTTAGGGTCTGGTATATGACTGCATGTGCCCAACTTGCTTACTATAATTAAGAGAAGAGAGTTGAACACATGAACGCGAAAGGACTGGATGTACATAGTGATGGGTGAACTGATGTAAGGTGGGTGGAGGCTCCTGAAGAGCACAAATACAGACACGTGCCTGATGGCTAGAGCTGTAACTTCAGATTCCCCCTACTGCATTTTGTTCGAATCACTCTGGTTGTAAGATAGTACTTCATCGAATTCACTGTATGATGACTTGGCAATCACTTGGGGTGAATATAACAAAATAAAGCTACTTAACATTTGAAGCAAGACTGTGAACCCTACCACCTACATGAAAGGATTTTCTTTAGCTTTGGAATTTGATTTAAATATAAGTCAAATCGGCTATGTTGTAGCAAAATGTACTGTGTAAAAAGTGGTTTCTAATAATAGATAGGAAATGTTTTAGTAACTTTGTTATGGAGCTGTAAAATGTAGGTCAGAAAATCTAGCAGGCTTCATTATTTATGGCTATGTATACTACTCACGCAGTTCATGGCACCCAAGTCACTCTGTGTTTACATATAGAGGATCACCTTGCATGATGTACAGTCTATCGGCTTGAGTTTAAATTTGGATTATACATGATAGTCTAGAGCTCTGTGACATTCTTGTCAGGGAGGAACTGAGGTATCATGCTGACTTGGGTTTTGGATCATGTAGATTAACCCACCCACTAGAATTCCACTGGCTGTTTTCAAAGAGTTTTGACTTGATCTTGAAGAGATACTGTAAGCAAAAATGGAATTGCCACATCAATATATCTTCCATGACAGAGGTGCAGCTGATCTTCAAAGGCATTTGGGGAAAAGTGGGATCGTTCTGCTTGGATTTCTCACACCTGTCCAAAGGTTACCTGTGCTTAATGGGCACAAACTCGGTGGAGGCAGTTTTTGCTGAGTAATCCCAAAAGTATTCTCGTTTTCATTTTTGTAGTGCTAGAATCATTTGAAGTTGTGAAATATCATTATTTAGGAAATCACAATATAATCTATTAATTTAACTTGGAAATGTATTATAATTAACTGGGATAAATTTCAACCTTTTATTTTAAAGCAGTGTTTTGTCCTTGCATATGTATATCTCTTTGAGGATACTTCTGTGAAAGTGATTTCACCACTAGTAAGTCATGTACCACATCTTTAAATGAGAAGCAGAGAAACTACAGGTCATGCAAAGCAGACTAAATAACCTTAACTATATCTCAGTGTTCAGCTACAAGAATGTCTGGTCAAACTTCTGCATTCCCAAAGTATTTACACCTACCAGCTTAATGAACGGGCAGCAACCCTGATCTCAATGTACTCATTGTATCCATATAAGGCATCTTAAACTTGAGCTGTTTATTGATAAACTGCAAACCAACTAATCTTTGCCAGTGCTTTTGCAAAACTACTCCCATAATCAGAACTTAAATTAAACCTCTGTTTAATTTTGGGTTGGTAGTTTTGTGCAGATGATAAAGGAGTGAGGCCAGAAGAAGCTGATTTGTTATCTCTACAAGCTAGAGAAGTTGACTTCATGAACTCTGAAATATGAGCCCCATATAAGTAATTCTATGAATCAGCTGGCTGGGTACTGCACCAGCATGCCCCATCCATGGCTAACTAAGAAAGTTAAGGATGGTATTGAGTTGAAAGTAAAGGCGATGATAATTGACAGGATTGGACAATGTTTAGAAACTCATGAAAATTAGTTTACAAGTATAAAGAAGGAGAAAATAGAGTATGAGAGCAAGTAATGTAAAAACAAATAGTAAGGTCTACTGTTTGGTTTAAAGGGAAGGAGGAACTGATTTAAATACTGGTTCCTGGGAAGATGAAACTGGGAAATTAATAATGGAAAAAGAGAAGTGGCAGAGATTCTAAATTATTTTGGATCGGTCCTCACAGCTGAAAGCTGTAAAAACAATTCAAAACGAGGGACTGTAGGGAGGGAGGAACTTAATGATCTCTATAACTGGGACAATAAATCTATCAGGCAAACTAATGGGGTTAAAGTCTAACCTGTCCACCGGACATCATGGGCTGCATCCCAGATGCAGAGAGTGTGAAGTTGTTGGTTGTAATCTAGTAAAATTCCCTAGATTCTGGAGAGGACCCTGGTGATAAGAAAAACAGATGTAGCGTGAAAAGGGGAGGCAGAAAGCATGAAAGTATTAGCAAGTGAGCCTGACATCCCTCATTGGGGTAGTGCTGGAATCCATCAAGAAGGCATTAGAAAAATAATTCAGAAACGTGTATGACAATCGAGCAAAGTGAACGTAGTTTTATGAAAGAGAAATTGTGTTTTGTAGAGTTGTTCAAGAATGTAACACAGTGGATGAAGGCGAATGAGTAGGTGTGTATTTGGATTTCTGGAAGGCGTTCAGTAAAATTACTAGTCATTTTGAGTAGGTTGGGGTGGGTGTAGAATATTGTCATGGTTTTCTGTAAGTTAGCCATTCTTCTAACCAATGGATCATTTTCATATTGGTAATCAATAACTAGTGGGATACCTTGGAGATCAGTGTTTAAGGCCTCAATTATTTGTAGTCTATATTAATGATTTGGATGAAGGGACCAAGTCTACTGAGGACATATTTGCTGCTGGTATGCAGAGAGTGAGATCAATGAGTTTGGAGGAGGACACAAAGAACCCTTGGAAGGATGTGGGTTAAATGTCTGAGTAGAGTTGCAGATAGAGCATAGTGTGGGAAATGAGAGGTTATCCACTTCAGGATGAGAAAAGAATATTTAAAAGAAGTGAGATCACAAAATTGAAATACGAAGGGGTCTCGAGATCCTTGTGCATGGAACATGAAGGATTTGCATTGCAGGTGAAGTAACTTGGCAAGCTAATGGGATGCTTGCCTTTATTCAAGTGATATAAATAAAAGTAGGAACGAATTGATGTAAATTTACAGGCTGCTGCTGGGATTGTTCAGAGTACAGCTACTGATTTGATCTCCATGTTAAAGGAGAGAAGTACTTGAAGTAGAGGCAGTGCAGGAAAGGTTCACTTGGTTGATCCCTGAGGTGAAACAAATGACATATGAAGAGGTTAAGCAAGTTGGCCCTACACTCATGGTAGTTTTGAAAAATGAGAGATCATCTCATTCAAACATATAGCTTTTGAGAGGGGTTGACAGAATCAATGCTAAGAGAATGTTTCCCTAGTGGGGTATCTAGAATTTGGGAATATTTCTTCAGATCACCCTTTTAAGATGAGCAGAAATTTCCTGAGGGTCATAACTCTTTGAAATTTTCTAACTGAGAGCTGTGGAGATGGAGTCATTGAATATATTCAAGGTGGAAATTGAGACATGTGAACAGCAGGGAGTAAAGGGTCAGAGGAGAGAAAAGGAAACTGGTATTAAGACCAAGATTAGATCACCCTGGATCTTGAAGGATGGAGCAGGCTTGAGGGGACAGTTGGCCCATTCCTACTAATGAATCTTATTGTCGATGACAGAGTCAGACAGAGCTCTACCTGGCTTTCGGATAAAGGAAGACAACAGACATTGTGAAATCTGTCTTTTCGTTGAAGTTGTTAAAAATGAGTACTTGGTTTGAGGTCTATGACCATGACAGAAACCAATTGGTCTAAGCTTATCACACCATTGAGATCTTGTGGGAAAGCACAGAAGGGAGATTGGTAGCTCACCAGTGACTGAGGGCCGGTGCCTGGTTTAAATTGGTAAATAATCTTTGCTCTGTTACACCACAGAAACCTGAGTAACAAGTCAAGAGTGCAAGAATCTAGTTACAGGTCTGGACTAAGTTACCAAGAAATTGGACATCATTTGCACACTTTTGTGAGTGTTTTGCACATAAATCATTTTTCACTTGTTAGATTTGCACCAGCAATCATTCTGAGTCAATTAGCAACGATTGTGAAACTGGCCTGAGCACTTACTAGAGAAAAAAAAATGGTATTTACATCAATGTAAATGGGTAGTTGAAGGTCAGCATGGGCAGAGGGCTGAAGGGCATGTTTCGAACTGTATACCTCAATGACTCTGACTTGCAGGTATGATTCGTCAGCACATTTAATGTTTATCTACTGTCAGACATGCATTTAATATCATCCTATGCCTGGTAGCCTTTTCTGTTTGTACAAGCAGAAATTGGACATTAAAAATGCAGTTTCATTTTAGAACTCACAATAAAACTAGAAGCAATTTGGCAAAGAGACATAAAGGGTCCCCACTGGGACATTGATGATTTGTCCAGAGCCTCTGCCAGACTCATTTTTGTCCACAAGCATCACTGCCCATGGCTACGGCATCTCTGTAGAATGCAGCTCAGTACAGGTTGCTGCAATCACCGATCCTTTGAAGGGCTCCTAGCGGCTCAGCTTTCTACAGCATTAGGGCCCATTGAGCCACTTCGTCGTGTGAACAGTGCTCAAATGCACAGAAGAGCATTGTGTTCCACCGACCACCCAATCTCTGCTTTCTCTTGCCTCAATGGCAGCCTTTCTATCCCAGAGTGTGTACTTTAAGAGGTTGCTTGTTTACTAGTGATCTGTTCATCAATGACCCAGCAGTTGTGATGTCTGCAGACAGCTATGATACAGCTGGACTATACAAGTAAAGTTTTATTGCATGATTCAGGATGCAGAGCTCTTTGACTTTTGAACTAGATCTTTCCCACACTTCCTGATTTTTTTTTTTAGCTGTTATCCAACTGGATGCTACTCCAATACATACAGCACACAGTTTAAAAAAAGTGAACTCCAGTTTCCCAGCAAGTGTTTTCAAAAATTCCTTTTTATTGTCTACTAGATTTCATAGACTGTCTGCTTACTGGGGAGTATTGGTTCAGTCGGATTCTTTAAAAGTGGCACCATTCATCATGCACTTAAAGTAGAAAGGCTTTGTGGTGGGACAGATGTTCCAGCAGGAGGTTGAGCATTACACAGGGGAAGCTTTCTCATGTCCAGTGGGTAAAATCATGCGTGACTAATCAGGCCTTGCACTAACTGGGTCAATTGAGTTGTCTTATGCTTTTAATGTAATTGGACACTCATTGCCCCAGTACAGTGTGTAAAAGGGCTGATGAAATTGTAGATTTTGTGGCTTTAGAAAGAACACCACAACATTTAGAAGTTTCCTCAATTCATCTAGGGAACTATAACAATGCTGGCTTTGCTGAGAGTAGTTAAGAACAGTGCGTAGTGGTGGTTATGGATGCCTGCTAATTGACATGGCCTAGTAAATGTCATGGAAGTAGATTTGCCGCAGCAGAAGGTGCTGTGATGTTGTGGGCAGAGCTGGGTCATGACCAAGTCTGAAATCATTCACTACCTTCATTGCATCTGGGTGGGCGTAACCTCAGTCTGCATGTATACTGCTGAAGTACATAAATTGAGAAAGAAATAAGGATACCACCTATTGCAGAGGAATTGCAATACAAGAAAAAACCAAGGTCTAAACGATCAGAACAGGAGAATAAAGCCATTCAATTCTTTGAGTATAATCTGTCATCTGATGAGATCACCAATCTTCTGTGGCCAAAGTCATGATGCATTTGCATTGCATCCCTTCAACAGCTATGGTTAATAAAAAAAATCTGTCAAACTTCAGTTTAAAATTAACAACAAAACTGCAGCTGTTGCAACTTGTGGAAGAGAATTCTGAAGTTTTACCATCCTTTGCATGTAAAAGTTTTTCCTGAAAGGACAGGCATTAATTTTTAAGATTGTCTGGGAATCATACTAGTACAGCCATGGTATAATTCCCCCCTTTCTGACATGAGGCACCCTAAATTGCTCAGCACACCCAGACATGATATAACTCAGCTCCTTGAGGAACACCTCGCATCACATTCCTGCCAAATTGATTTCAAGCCAATTATTCTTACCGTCATCTCCTGCTCAGACAGTTTCCCAGTCAAGCTAATGATTTGTCTTCATTTGTATGAGGTTCAATTTCAGCCAAAAATGTACTTTTGAAAGGTTTTATCAATCCTTCTGTGGTCCATATATACAGATGTTCTCTTGTCTGCTTTTATCAGCTCCTCAAGTAAAAATTATTCCGGTTGATCATTGCCAAACTTCACTTCCCATCCTGAGTGAGGTTGGTTGATAATGTATCTAATTTCCTGTAAATAATGAGGATACCAGTTATTGTTTCCATTCACTTCTTTCCCATACTTGCTTTCCTTATTTAACAGAATAGCATCCAAAAGTTTCAAATTTAAAGGAATGGTTCCTGAATCTCAAATTCTCAACAACAGTCACCAAACGCTGGGATGAAATGGATGGGCGGCACGATAGCGTAGCGGTTAGTGCAATGCTATTACAGCACCAGCGATCACGGTTCGATTCCTGCCGCTGCCTGTAAGGAGTTTGTACGTTCTCCAGTGTCTGCGTGTGTTTCCTCCGGGTGCTCCGGTTTCCTCCCACATTCTGAAGATGTATGGGTGGGTTAACGTGGGTTTAAAACGGGCGGCGCGGACTCGTTGGGCCAGAAGGGCCTGTTACCATGCTGAAAATAAAATCTAAAAAATCTAAATGTATCTGATTCTGGGGATTAATAATCCATTAGCACCTTTTTCTTTATTCATGCTTTTATTTTGCTTATGCTAGTTTTGTAGAGTCACCATCTGATTCAATATTAGTTTTTTTGCGATATCTGCAATAGCATTTGTCCTTCGATTGTGAATATTGATGAATCTACCATTTCCTTGTTTTCATTTACTTTATTATAATTAACAGTCTGTAAGGGATCTGTATTGCTCCCTGCCAACTTTTACCCAATATAATTGCAAAATAACAAACGATGATAATTTTGATAGGCCATACAAGTTTCTTTCCACCTTCCCTTTTCATAACTCTTACTGTTGTTTCTTTTTCTGACCTTTGAATTCCTCCTGTGGTTTCTGTCTATTTTTCATTTTTGAAACATCTCACCTTATTTCCTGTATCATCCTCTGGTCCCTTAGGTGTATGAACCAGTACTCTACAAGATTAAACATGTCCCACTGCTCCATCTATTTATCCAGCAACAGCTTTGCCCAGTTTGCTGTGAATAATCTATTTTTTAGTGTTCTGGTTAGCCTTGCCTAAATCTAGAAAACAGAAAATGCTGGAAACACTCAGCAGGTCAGGGAACATCTGCGGGATGAGAAACAGAGTCGATGTTTCAGGCCAGAGACTCTTCATCAGGACAGACCTTTATCTGACAAAGGGTCTTCCATCTGAAAAGTTGACTCTGTTTCTCTTCCTGCAGATATGGCCTGACCTGAGTATTTACAGCATTTTCTGTTTTAGGTTTCAATTTCCAGCATCTGCAGTTTCTGTGATTTTTTTTCACTTACCTAAATGTAGAATCTTTTGTTTTTTGATTCTCTTTTGGGCACGGTATTGATTATGATCAGTTTTAGATAGCTGACCAAATCTGGCTCATTACTAGTGCATCTACTATGGACTGCCTCCTTTTATGGTACTTTGACACATCATTGCAGAAAGCTTTCCTTAAGATACTTAAGCCTTTATCAAGATATCAAGAAAGTGCATTTTGATATTAGCTAGTCTACTTCTCCCATGTCCCACAGTAGTTAAAATCCCCTGTTAAAGTGTGCTCTCTCCACTGCATGTTTCTCCATTTTCTGCATTTATACTGCTTGTCTCTCCAGAGCTGTTACTGGGGCACATTCACAACCTCTGCAATCTTAACTTTTTTAATTTCTTAATCCTATCTATAACGTTTCCACTGACCACTTAACTCTCAAGGAAAACGTCAATAATCTGCTATCCAATAATTGGCATCTGGTTCACGCATTGCTCTTTCCCATGCTCCCTTTAAACTGAGCAGTGGTACATTCTCCCCCCTTTCCTTTAAAATCACCAGATTCACTGGAAAATTTACTGTATGCTACTGGGTAACATTTTTTTAAATGGTGAATTAAATGTGTTATGATATTAATAGGAGTTGCATCCAATAGTCCAGAAAATCTGCCAGACTGGCAGCACCAAAGTCCTGAGGGTGCTGGATTATCAGAGTTTAATCTATAATGAGTGAAGGGATTTTATCTTTCATCATTAATGCTACTCCTTTCCCTCTGTAATTTTCCATGTCTTTCATGTAGATCTTGCTTCCTGGTATATTTGATTCCTGCTCCTGATCATTTCTCAATGACCTCTCTATCTACCCTCCCTATTGAACTTGGCCCTGCAATTCATTTAATTTGTTATACTGTGAGATAGTGAAAAGAACAATAATCTGGGCCACGTACCCTAATTTGACATGTCCTAATGTTGTACTCTTATTTCTTCCCTGGTTTAATTACTTTCCTTTTTTTCACATTTCCCTTTAGCCTGTAGAGTCCACAGCCCAGTTTCTCTCCTATTTTCCCTTTTAATTGTTTTTAAACTGTTATTTATCTTGCCCTCCCCTATTTTCATTTCACAACTTCCTGGGATAGCTCTACTCACTTCCCTGGGGCTCTGGTTTTGCTCTCATTTGGATAGAACCTGTCCCAATTGTACAGTTCCTCCTTGTGCCAGCATTGATACCACTGTTATACGAAACAGCATCCCTCTTTCTCAGAGCATTACTTCACCCATGTTTAACTTCCTAATCATGTTATCCGTCTGCCATTTCCAGAACACCAGGTTCAAGAACAGCCTCAACCATTTGGTTCTTGAACCAAACTGCACGACCAGTTTGATAACTTGGCACTAAAATTGACTTTTTTGTTCTAATTGTGTTCTTTCTAGTGTTTTTTAAAAAAAGTGTATAATTTATGTTTAATTTATTTTTCTTGTGAATGCTGCTTATGTGATACAATATGACTGCTGCTGAAAGCAAGTTTTTCATTGCGCCTGTACATACATGTACTTGTGCATGTGACAATAAATCCAACTTTGACAGTTTGAGTGCAACTCAGTTAATAATCCACAGTTTACATTCTTTGAGGTCCCAGTATTAAATTTAAATCCTGGCCATTTGTATTCTGAAACTTGAACTCTTGCCTCAAAATGGAGTACAAAAACTGGATCCTCTTGCTGCAACTTCCTAGTTTAGCTAGTTTTGAGATATCTGTCATCCCAGTTTAAATTATTTGCAGTGATAATGGACCATAACAATCCACTAGCATCAGTGAATCTGCAATAGAAAAGAGTCAAAGAAGCCCAATGATGGAGGTGTTTTGGAACCTTGGGTCTAAAGTCACCCATTTCCTCCCAGTAACATTCCACAAGTTTCCTTCAAGGAAATTATCTGAGTCTTATGACAGGTTGTGATAGTGCTGATGATTGAACTGAAGCATCAAGTTGGCAGACTCTTGGTGGGAGGGTCATTGGCCCATAAGCCTACTTTCTGCATCGATGAGTCACTTTTAGTATGGAACAGGGAGCAGACTTTTCTGTTTTGGTCAGCTTTTAATGGTACCATTTAATTCCTCTACGAATCAATCATTTGAGAAGGTTCCTCAACTCCTCAAATCATTTGGGTCAACAGGGTGGTGTTTTCCCCATCTAACCCCTTCATCCTACCTCCCAACTTAGTGACTGTAATCAGGGAAGCAGGAGTGAATTACTGTATGTGTATTTATTACTAAGGGAAGTAAATAAGCTGCTGATTTGCAAGAAACCTTTTGTTTCAGTGCATTTAAAGAACAGATGAGGTGCCAAAGCAATTAATTTCACAATGGTACATTAACAACTATAACTGTAGAAGAACTGGCAGGCACTATAAAGTATAGGGAGTATATTTATCAAACAATAGGATACTTATCTTTTGACATTTTTGATGCAACCTTGTATCAGTATTTTCCTTTGAAGGTTCCTCACCTGAATCCAATGAGGCACTGAAGTGTTTAAATCAAAAAGCTGTCCACTTTGCATTGTATTGTTCAATGCAAGTTTTGCAGTGCACCAAATTTTTGAATTGAGGGTCACTTGATCAGTATGTTGATTAAATAATGCTGAACGTATGAAAGTTCAGTCTTCATGCTAGACCCATCATACATTGTTGAGTAAATACAGGTCCATGGTAAATGCAGAGAGAAGACCCTCATCACTTATTGTTTGCTGTTGCTTAAAAAGCAAAACAAATTTGACACTTTTTAATAAGGGGGATTTGACTAATAAAAATTATGCATGACTGCATGGGACTCTTTTGCACTTTCTGTGCTCTGTACACAAAGTACCTGTTCTGGTATTTGATAAAGGACTACGTGATAAAGGGAATATCTTTACCCAGATGTGCCTTGTGGGCCCCTTGTCTGTGATGGTTCTCCTACGGTCATTTAGTATTTCTACCAAGTGGTATCAGAAGCCAATCAAATCTTGGGGTTAACATTTTAATGGTAAGTAGGTAATTGAGAGTGAAATTTCAGCAGTGGATAGTATTGAAATGTTGAGCCACGCTATAACTTTTATGTTATCAAATTGAATCAACAATGGTAGACCAAGTGACAAGCTAATGAAATATCAGTTGCTCACGTAAATGATAGTGAAGCATGATCTAGTAAAGTGACACAACAATTTCAAAGGCATGAACAGTCTATCATTGTTCCAATTGATTTAACAATTAGAAAATATTTCCTATGCTCACAACTATTTATAACTCCTCTCTGCAGAAAATTACTGATTGAATGATCTGCATATTAGATCACTCTACGCTGATTGAATTCACAAAATTGCTTGTTCGTGACCTTTGGATGTCATTGGCAAGACCAGCATTTGTTTTCGATGCCTAACTTGTGGCACATACCTTCAGAAGGCAATTGTGTCATCACAGTGGTGTTTCTGGAATCTTGTATGTGAGAAATTGGATAAGGACACCTCATTTCCTTTCCCTGAAAGACATTAATGAGCAGTCCAGTGGTTTCTTGATATTATTATTGATACTAACTTCTTATTGAGTTTTATTTAATTGTATGAATTTGAATTCCTATCTGCCTGGTGGAATTCAAACTTGTCTTTGGACCAAAAGTCCAGGCCTCTGATTAATTAGTGCAGTAGCTTAACTGTACCTGATGAGTAAATGTGTCATAAAATCTCTTGTCCTAAAACATAAAGTCCTTTTGAAAGCACCACAGCATTGCAGGTTTTGAACTACCATAATGATACCTTATTAGCACAGTTTCTGATTTTCATCATGCCTGTTTTGGTCAAAATCATCAGTGTTGTGACTCTGGTCTCATTCTAACATTGCAATTCCCTTTTGACTTCAATCATTGTACTAAACCCCTAATTCCAACCCAGTCAAGCTGCACCTAATGCTGTACCTTAAGCTTCATTGCATTCCTTGCATGGCTGACAACTTCACCACCAAAACTTCTCCAAATTTGTACTTGGAACCATAGAATAATACAGGCCCTTCAGCCCACTGTGTTGTGCCGCCATCAAACTACACCTCTCACCATCTAACCCTTTCCTCCCACATATCCCTCTATCCCACACTCCTCCATATGCCTATCCAACAACCTCTTGAACC
>JARFYF010000012.1:37160607-37170988 GCA_030265395.1 Rhina ancylostomus | reverse complement strand
GGTTCATTATGTTTTCACTGACTCTTTGTAAGAGCTAAATATTCCCTGTTCTTTTCCTTAGGCCTTTAAATTTCTCCCCTTCAAATATTCATCCAATTCTCTTTTGAAAACTATCATTAAGTGCCTTGACTTTCCGATGGAGCACTCTCAGTCATTATCACTCACTGTGCATCTTTCCCACACCTTCACTCCCACCGCTAATGTCACCGCCCCACACCCACCCCCAACTGCTGCTGCTTTTGCCAATCTTAAATCTATGTTCTCTAGTTATTATCCCTCCTTCAGTTTGTCTTTGTTGATTCAGTATCAAACTTTTTCAGGGTTTTTTTTAATACCTTTAGCAAATACCTCAGCCTCAGAGAAGGATAAACTCAGCTTTTCTTGTCTTTCAGCTTCATTGGATTTGCTTGTCTACAGTGGCATTCTTCTGAATTACCTCTGCACTTTCCAACACCTTGACATTGTTCCAAAACTTTGATGCCCAGAAGTGTTCACAGTACTCTGGCTGGGATAGTATGTAAAGGTCTAGAATGGTTTCCTTGCTTCTTTAATTCCATGCTTCCTTAAAGCCAGGGGATCCAGCACATCTTCAGCTTTTTCAGCCAGCCGCAAAGATTTCTCATTCCTACGTGAATTTTAATATCGCACCATATAGCTTATTGCACCATATATATTATCACCCTTTATTCTTCCAAAATGAATAACTTTGCACTTGCCTGCATTAAATTGTCTTTCCACTTGTGTGTCTCTGAACTCCTGCTGTTTGTTACTATCCTGCTCTTCGGTTAACACATTTCTGACCTGTGTAAGGTCTGCAGACCTGAGAATATTTCCATGAAGCCCTGTTTGTCCCGAGAATGGGTCATTAACAAAATCAGTGGTTCTACTGATCCTGCTATGGGAGGATCTGTGGGGGGAGCATTTTTTGTCCACACAAATCTGCTGTAATCCTTTGGAGATTAAATTATACAAACAAGCCTATTATATAATTAATTTTTGAATGGATAAGTACCAAGGTTTTGGATTTTTCAGTATTGATGTTGAGTTTTTGCGATTTAGCTTGCACTACTCAACGACAGTCTTGTATTCTGGTGATGCTACTTTCTTCCTCAGATGCTGGGTGCAGGATAGGTAGTGAGTTCATGTATGTGGTAAAGTTTTTTTTAATGAGCTGGGTTACCTTGCCGTTCTACTGCCATTGAAAATGTAGTAAATAACTTATACCTTGTGGTACATATAGAAAATGACTGGAAGAGGGTTAAAATAAGAAAACTGCAATACCAATTGCTCTGAGTTAATAGCTGAAAAGGACAATATCTGCATTTTGTAGGCAGCTGCAATTCTATACCAAATGAAAATCACATCTAGCCAATTTCAAGAAAGGATCCAAGTCTTTTTTGAGGGTGCTCACTTTAAAAATAATACTCAGCAGTGCTTTATCATTTTGTTTCTTGAATTCAGAATTGGTAAAGCTCTGACATTGTAGAATCATGTGACACAGAACAAGGCCTCTTGGTCGATCATGTCCAAGCTGTCTCTTTAAAAGATTTGTATAATTAGTCCCAGTGTCCTTTCCAGTCATATATCTAATTCCACCACATTTCAGCAAGTGTATTACAGTCCTTAAGTCTGTTAAAAGAAGTGAAATCCTGTCTGTGTATTACATTTAACTAAGAATTTTAGGATAACTTCCAATTGTTATGTTTTTAGCCCTCCCATAGTGATAAAGTTGGTGATCCAGAAGTCTTGAAGTGGATGAATGATCTAACAAGGGCTCGTAAGCAGTTAAAAGGTACATAAATTTATAGCCTTAATGTGGTTGCATGCAGATTGTGAATTAGTAACATTTGGTGGCGAAGTTCAGTGCACCAGGTGGCACTATGTCACCTGGAGTAGATTTCTGTAGAGGTCCTAGCAGCAAACAAATATTCCATTCTTAGAAACTTATCATCAACACCAAATCTTTTAAAAAGGTTGAGAAAGCTGACTGGTCACATTGCATGTAAAAGGCAAAATCATCTGGCTTCTGAGTAGGTTTTGTTGTTGGTGTATTACCACATGTTCCAAAGCAAAGCCGATCAGTTTAACTGGCAGATCTGTGCTTCACAGTGGTTGGAACTACAAGCAAAATGGTCTCTATATTGAATCATACATCATGGAAAGAGTCGATCCATCCTATTGTTCCTGCACCACTTCTGTGAAAGAATAGGGCCTCACTCTGCAAATTCTCGCTTTTCAACTATTTATTCAATTCCCCTTTGAAAATTAGTATTAGATCTCTACCCTTTCAGGCACTGCATCCCATATCATCATAATTCACATTGCAAAAGTTGTTCTCCTCATTTAGTTCCCCTTTCCATTCCCCTTTCCATTATTTTTCAGTGCATCGCAAATGTGACGATCAGTCCGGTTGTTCACTGGATATTTTTCAGACCTCTTTGAAGTACCGAAGGTTAAAGACACTCCTTCAGTTATCTACACTGATTCCCTTTGATCCATGCACATATAGTACACACATTGTTTTGATTGATCTATAGTGTAATCTTCATAATCTTACTGACAGTCAACAAATAGACTGAGATAGCAATACACAAGGGACAAAGAGGAGGAAGTGTGCAGGTGTGTGTTCAGCAGAACTTCCTGGATCAGAACATTTGCTTGGATCTGGGAAATATCCAAGTAATTGCCAAGTGGAGGGAATATTAGGGGGGGGGGTCATCTAGGAAACAGTGCTCATAATGTTTAGAATCGTGATTGTAAAGTAAAACTAGTCAGTTGGAGTCAGGCCAGTTTTAATGGGATGAAAACAGATCTAGCGCAGAAAACTGGAGTCAAAACTTGCCAGGCAAAACTGTAATTTAACAATAGGAGGTATTTATGGAGAAATATTTCTGCTATGCTGAAGGTATATTTCCATGAAGGAGCAGGGTAGGGAAATTAAAACTCGAGCTGTGAGGAAGGTGAAGAAAACAAAGTAAAATAGATTGAGAAGAAGAACCATATGACATGTGCCAGAGTCTTAACACAAGTGAGAACCAGGCTGATTATAGAAGTGGAAGTAAATGGGAAATAAGAGGGACAAAGAAAGAATGTAAGAAAAATCTGGCAGTGGTCAAAGTCTAAGTCGTGTTATTTGTCGTATGCACAATTATGTGTATGTACAGGTGCGATGAAAAACTTACATTAAATATAAAAATGTATACGTAGACGAAATCTGTAGGCGTGTGAGCAGCATAACAGTTTTGTGAGGGGAGATGGGGTGGATGAAATACCAAAAAGGAAACTTGCCCATGAAGTCAAAGACGTGGTTGAGGTACCCATTTGGTACTCGACATCAGCCTTTCCCAAGGAGGGAGATACTGCTGGAGCCTCAGCAAAGAAAGGTGTAGTTGGATTTTGGATGGGCTAAACATTGATAAAGAGGAGGTACTGGAAAGGCTAGCTGCATGCAATGGATAAATTACCTGGTCCAGATGGAGTAGATCCAGGTTGTTAAAGTAAGTAAGGGAGAAAATTTACAGAGGCCCTGGCCATAATCTTACAAGCAAATGTAGATTTAAGAGTAGTGCCTGAGGACAGGAAAGATACAAATGGTACATCCTTACATAAAGAAAAGGTGTAAGTATAACCCCAGTAACTACAGTCATTTTGACCTTGATGGTGGGGGAAATTTTGAGAAACAAGGACAGTGTTAGCTGTCACTTGGGCAAGTGTGGTTGGATCAGTGAAAGCCAGAATGAATTTGTTAAAGCAAGTCATCTCTTGATAGAGTTTTTTGAAACTGAGATGGTCATTGTGGAAAATATAGTTGACTGTAGGTACAGAATTACAAAAGACATTTGAGAAGGTGCCACATAATAGGCGTGTCATCCAGATTGTAGACCATGGATTAAAAGAGGGTGTAGTGTCGTGGATAGAAGATTAGCTAAGTAACAGTAATTAGCTAAGATCAGTAGTGAAAAGAGGCAAGTGTACCATGGCTCCCAGAGGTCAGTACTAGGACCACTGCTTCTCTTAGTACATATTATTGAGTAGGGCTTGTGTATAAAAGGCACAAATTCTAAATTTATAGACGACACAAAACTTGGATGCATGGTGTACTGTGAACAAAATAGTAATTGGTTTCAGAAAGATAATTATAGGCAGATTAGTGACAGATGAAAGTTAATACTGAGAAATATGAAGTGTTACATTTGATTGGAATAGATGATAGAAACCAGAGGGCACAATTCTAAAAGGTACAGGGACAGAGTCCTGGGATAATGCATGAATTGTTAAAAGCGGCAGGGCAGTTTGAGAAGTTAGGCTTTATAAACTGATACACAACGCACAAAAGTAAAAAAGTTGTGGTGAACCTTTATAAAACACTGTTTCAGCAAAAGGTTGAGCTGTGTCCAGTTGTGGTTGCTATACTTGGAATGTAAAGGCTTTGGAGAGGATGCAGATAAGATTTATTAAATGACTTGGAGAAGCTGGAATGTTTTTCCTCGGAAAGAGGAGGGGATCTGATGGGCATATTTAAAATTGTGAAGGGTATGACAGAGTAGACAGAAAATGTTGTTGTTGGCTGAGGTTTAAGAACTGGGAGACAGAGTCTGAAGGCAAATGTTTTAAAAAATAATAAGGAAAATTATTTTGACGTGGTGAGTGGCTGGAATTTGCATGTTCAGTTGTAGTGGTTAATAGTGGAGGCAGATTCAATTGTAATATTCAAAGGGAAGCTGCACAGCTCGAGGAAGAGGGTAGGCAATGGGTCTTGCTGGATTGCTCTTGTGTAGAGCTGGAATTGATGGGCTGAATGGCTACCTTCCTTGCAGTAACCATTCTGCTATGGATCTATAGCTTTGACCTGGGAAGTAGAGATTAAAAAACAAAATTTCTATTTGTATGCTGTCTTATCGCATCTCGCCATCACTGAAAAACAGGAGAAAATGAGGTGGAACCATTTCATTTTGCAAACAGCAAACTTGCTGAAAGATCAGTTAGTCTATTTTTAGCAGCATTGGCTCTGGGTAGAATGTCTATCCTGGTAGCAGTAGAAATTCTGGCTCATGTAAAAAGAATCTCTGAATCATCCATGCCCACAGGCCAACCTCAAATGGGCTGCAGCTCCAATCACTGATACAGCTCCCGAAAGGTATTCAGCAAACAAGCTGTAGAAGAAGCAGTGATGGTTTATCAACACATCTGATCCTGATTGGCTTTTAACCCTTGCTATTCATCCATTATTCTCTTTAAACAAACTACTTTGAAGGTAAAATTTTCAATAGCAATCAGAAACATACTTGCAAAATTATCTTACAAAGCAGAATATGTTATTTCTACAAAAGATCTCCAAGAGTGAATTGGATATAACAAGGAAGTTTTTCTCATAATATTGTTTTGAAGTAGTTTGATACAATTTACCATAGCACTAATTGTAAGATATTATTCATTACAAGTATTTTTATGTATGGTCTCGTAGAACTGAAACTGAAGATCTCCGAGGAGGAGAATAATAGACGGCACAGACATCGAAGCAGTCTGTTGCCTGTAAACTCCACACAGGACAAAGAGAACAAGCAGCATGCCACAGAACTGCAGCAGAAGCCAAGTGTTGAAGAAACTGTACAAATAATGATGAAAAAGTTAAAGGAAAAGCAGGAAACGCTTGGCCTTCCAGAAGATGTTAAGGTACTTCAACTTTTAGTGAACGGTTTTCAGTTACTGAGGAATTTGCAATAAAATGATGGATATTTTAACAGTCTGACCAAAACAATTCAACGATATCTTGCACAGGAAATGACACAAAAACAACTGAGGTTAGATAAGGTCAACATGCAAAATTGCCTATTGCATTTTGAAAGCATTCATGGATGACCAGTAGGTATTCAGATAATGAAATAGATATGCAATAATATCAAGCTAATCTCATCAATGGGTTCCTGATTTCTGAAACAGAACCCAAAAATAAGAATATAAATGTTCCATAGTAATTGTTCTGTTCTTGCTTTCTCATTATTCTAAACTATGGGATTCCATATTTAGCTCTTGGAGTTGGCTAATGATATTTTCATCTATGAAAAGTCAGCCTGCCAATCTGTTTATAGATAACAACATCTGCGCATCACAGTTGCAGTTAAATCAATGGAATGTAAAAGAGCAATTATTGCCATTAATTGTTTATAAGCAATCAACAAATGATGATGTCCTTAATAGAAACGGAGTACTGGGGAAATGATGTGTAGCGTGGAGAGGTGAATGGGTCATAAACAGGGATTAAAGTACCAATTAGAAACTGTGGCTGGTCTGCATTCTTTCTCTATGTCAACAAAAAACAGAGGAGAAAGAACTGAAAATATTAGCCTCTATAGAGCTGGAAATAAACAAAGATTGACAGTATTAATGAAGGACAAGCAGATACATTTTTAGGTTAGTAATTTTCACAAGAAATGCTCTTTTATTATTTCTCCTCAGGACAATGGATTTAAAGTTTAACAAATATCCTGTAGATCACACTTTAGCAGTGGAATCTGCTGCACAAATAGTAACAACATCACCACTGGGCATTGTAAACTTTAGTGCCTGTCACATGTGTTAAACCCATTTACTGGTTTCCCTGCAGCCAGCCTTGAATCCAGCAGGTTTACTCATACTTGTATTCATTATGTAAGGTAGACATTGGAAAATGACACAATGAGCCATTATAGAAGTAATGAGTTTTTATTTCCTGTAGCAGAACATCCCACATAGCCATGCCCAGAAAGCTGTCACACAGCTCAGGATTGTCAACCATGCATAAAGGTGTTTGTAAGGATGTCGTGAAAGCTGAAGACAAGTTAGCATTCACCTGCTTATCCACCAAGACTATCCTCTCCATTTGGCTATTCTGCTGGAACAGAAGAGTTCCAGTGTCTGGTGATTGGTCTTCCCCTCTGGCCTTTCTAGTTCCTGAATGCCTTTAAAGGACAAGGAATACCCTGCTTGGATTTACCAACAGGATCATATAATCAATGCTGACCTAATCCTATACTGGGAGAGTGGTAAATCAGCTTGGACCAACCTGATCAGGGAATATTTGTGGTTGTTCTGCCTCTTTCCCTAGTAAAGAGAATAATCACTGGTTCACTATCATTTAGTTGTTAAAGAATGGGGAAAGAAGTCTTTCAGTGGGTGAATAGAACGTGCTTGATTTGTGGCTTGATAAACTATGTGATGACAATCTCAATGTGTGACTAGTGTGGTGGACAAGTACCATTCCAAAATGCATGTTGATTTCACCAGCTGAGGTTACACAACAGCTAGAACTCTCTGCCTCCCTGCAGTTTAACTGCATTTGGCAATGAAGCCTGGTTATTCCAGTGTTATTGCCATGTCTCACAGGATCTTCACTGTGCAGTAGTAACAAACTGTCTGAAGTGGTGATGTAATCAAGTTCCAAAGGAACCTATAACAGGGAACTTGAAGAATAATTTTCAATGCAATGGGGGGAAATGTTGACGTGTGGGATTAAATTGGAGCACCAACATAGTCACAATGGTGTGAATAGTTCCCTTGTATGATCAAGATTCTATTGTAAAGCAATGGCATTGGTGTGACACTGACTGACTCCCTCTTCAGGTTGCTAAGCCACAGTCTTGTGTATGCTGGAGCCATCTGTCCTTGGAAAGGATGTCCTTATCTTAAGTTCATTCGTAGTTTAGCTCTGACAAGAATTGTGATTTAGACTTGCCCGGGCTTTGAACCAAACATGATATAACATTGCTCAGCAAAGGGTGGTTCTGTGTCACTTTCTGCAAGGCCCATTGCAAATTCTTGGACCATTCTCAAGGGTTTTGTGGTCATCTGAACTGTTTGCGGAAAACTTTCTTTTGGAAGATAAATTGGATGGTTTACTGTCCACGGTGAGGTTGATTATACCTAATACGGAAAGGAATAATGTTGGTGCCAGAATTACTTTTATTTCTTTGGGCCTCGTGTTTGGCACAATTAGGACCATTTGATAGTCCTCAAGTATTTTTAGCTCTGGTCTTATAGAAGTGAAACTGGTGCCCATTGATAAATTGGTACCTTTTGCATTGTTTCCATTGAATGTAAGTCACAGTTGCTATATTGGTCCAATAAATTGCATGATTGGAAAAAAAAATTAAAATATAATTTTTAAGGACTATCAATGGTTTTATGCTTTTTTTCCCACAATACTGTATCATTCACCTAGCATTATATGTTAAAAATGACAAGTTATGGGTAAAATAGAATGTATTTACTGGAAGTACTTTGTCCTAGTAGTTGTTAGAACCCTTGACTACATTCCTCACTCCTGCTCTTAACACCTCCTCCTGGACAGAGCAAGGATAGAGTTCCCCTCGTCTCCACTTCCCACCCCACCAATTTCCACATTCAATGGATCAACCTTTGCATTTTCCATCACCTTAAATAAAATTCCATTAGCAGACACATCTTTCCCACATCTTTCAGCATTCCAAAGGCACTATACCCTTCAACTCCCTGGTCTGCTCATCTGTCTCCACTAACCACTCCCCATCTCATGGCACTATCCATGAAACTGCAGGGGATGCAAGACCTGCTTTCCATTTATTGCCTTCCCTCCTTGCAGAGGCCAAACAGTTCTTCCAGGTGAAGCAGCAATTCACCTCAAAGTCCTAGTCAAAGTCAAGTTTATTGTCATATGCACAAGTATATGCATGCACAGGTGCAATGAAAAACTTACTTGCTGCAGCATCACAGGCACATAACATCAGATGCACAATATTCACAAGAAAACACACGAATTAAATGCAAGTTTTACAAGAAAGAACACAATTAGAACAAAGTCCATTGTTGTGCAAAGTAGTAATTCCTTCCAATCTAGTGTACTGCAGTCAGTGTTCACAATGTGCTGTCCTGTGCACTGAAGAAACCAGATTGGGTGACCAGTTGCAGAGCACTTGGGTTCAGTCTTCAGGGACTGCCCTGAGCATCCTGTTGCTTCCTACCTTAATTCTTCATTCCACTCGCACTCTGACCTATTTGTCTGTGGCCTCCTGCACTGTTAAAATAAGATCTAATGTAAGCTTGAGGAACAGCATCTCACTGTTGTGTTGCAGTTAGCGTAACGCTATTACAGCGCCAGTGACCCGGTTTCAATTCCCGCCATTGTCCGTAAGGAGTTTGTACGTTCTCCCCATGTCTGCATGGGTTTCCTCCCACTTTCCAAAGACATACAGGTTTGGAGTTGTGGGCATGCTATGTTGGCGCTGGAAGAGTGGCGACACTTGCAGGCTGCCCGCAAAACGCAAAAAGATGCATTTCATTGTGTACTTTGATGTACATGTGACTAATAAATATCTTATCATTTTCCGTATTGCAGTCTTTGAGTATGGAAGATATTATTAAATTCTACAACTTCAGGCTTTCTGTTTGTATCAGAACTAGTTAGTTCTGCTGTAGACTATCTATCTGTAATATTGACTCTGTTTCTCTTTCCATCAGCACCTCGTGACTTGCTGGGCATTTCCTACAGCTCTGGGTTTTACAGCTATAACATTGTTTGTGTCCTCTCTTTCTAAACTGTCTTTACTTCATAGCTTTTATGTTGCTTTGTTCATGTTCTCTGTTTCTAATGGTCATCATGAACCTCTCAACTGAATGACTTCATTTACTGCTTGCTCCCAAAGCAACCCAGGCCACACCCTATCATAAGTGATACAAGAGACTGAAGATGGTGGAATCAGCAAAAAAAAACTGCAGGAACTCGGCAGGATAAGCAGCATCTGTGGGGGAGAGGAATTGTCAATGTTTTGGGTTGAGATCCTGCATCAGGCCTGAGAGTGAAGATGGCCAGTATAAAGGAGAGGGTGGGTGGGGTTTGAGACTGCTGTTGACAATTCCCTTCCCCCACAAGATGCTGTTCGACCCACTGCTGAGTTACTCCAGCAGTTTGTTTTTTGGTCCCTATCATAGGTGTTCCCTTTATCCCATCCATGCCCCTCCTGTCTTTTCTGCAACTTAAAACTGACTTGTTTTCTCTCTTTCCCTGTTCTGATTAAGATGCTTCAACCTGAAACATCAGCTGTTTCTCTTTTGACAGATGCTGCCTGACCTCCTGAAATGTTTCCTGCATTTTTGTTTTTTATTTCTGAATTCCAACATCTGCAGTGTTTTGATTTCCATCTTCACTGCATACATTCCCTGATTTATTTCTGCCTTCTCACCTAACACCACAATTGCTCCCTCCCTTGGCACGTGAATTCCTCCCGCTCTTGAGCACCACCCCAATACACATCCCACTGTCCTGCCACCATCCTACCCTCACTCAAAATACCCTTTGCACTGTCCCCACATCTCAAACACCATCCTATTGGGACCACCCTTTCCCCTGCAAGCACCCAACCCTGTCCCC
>JARFYF010000012.1:37067267-37077610 GCA_030265395.1 Rhina ancylostomus | reverse complement strand
TCCCAAAAACTAACTAAACTTGTCGTGTGTGTGTGGCAAATTCCCAAACTCCACGTCCAGGAATGGTTCTTACAGTTTCAAATGGTATTGGTTTTGAATTTTGAGGTATTGGTTTACAGGTATCATTCTCCGGTAAATTTAAGAGGACATAACTTATAAATTTTATATTGGCATGGAGAGAATTTAAGAAGGGGACACAAAAGGAATGCAAGGTGAATGGTGGACAGTTGCTTAAAAGTTTGAATTAAAAAATATAACTTTCAAGCAATGTAGAACTGTATGTGTTTGTCTTTCAATGGAAAGGCATTATTAAATGTAGCTTGATATTTTAGGTATTTAGATTTTGAACCTCCCTCGGTTTATGGGATGTTGTTACGAGAATTGGTTATAAATTCCCCTATCCTTTTCATGGTTGAAACAAGAGTTTCAGACCAGTTGAATCATGTGTTTGATACAAGGCAGCCACCTGGAGGATGGATTATTAATAGACCAAGTACTTTAAGGTTTCTCATCTTTAACTTTTCTTCAATAGATTTTCATTCAATTTCCTCCTTCATTGTCCATTCTTAACTTGGATTTTGTGTTTCAAGGCTTCAGAGAGTGTGCAGAGACAAAAGTTGAGTGTTATACTTCACTTTTGTCTACAAACAGTAAACAATCTGCTTGAGGAATTCAGTGGGTCAAGCACCATCAACATGGATTCGTCAACATTTTGTACTGAGACCTTGTATCAGGACTGGGAGTGGAGAGGGGAGATGGCCAGTAGAAAGAGGAGAGAGGGAGGGGTGAAGCAGCAGCCTGAGATGTCTGATGGACTGAGGAGAAGTGAAAGATGATGGGCAGGTTGCACCAGGTGGTGGGGGGGAAGGTGATGTGGGGGCAGGATAGAGTGGCAGGTGGATGATAGATGGAGGTAGACTAAGAGAAAATGAGAGTGAGAGGCAGGTGGAGTGAGATGGGGGAGGTAAATGTGAAGATTGGAGATAGCTGTTAGAGGGCAATAAGGAGGAAAATAAAAGACCACAAGTGCTGGAACCTGATAAGTAAAGGAGGTGATAATGGGAACCATTAGAGGAAAGGCAAATGGCAAATGGCAGATGGAATCAGAACCAACACCAAATAGGGGAGGAGTTGAAGGAAAGCCTGTGAGTGAACTGTGTGTGTAGTGGGTGGATGGAACCAGGATGAGGGGGGTAAGGATTGGAAAGGGGACAAAAATGGGAGGACAGGAGGAGGATTGGGAAGGGGTTTAAAGGTGGATAACCTCCTAATTCCTCTCCAGATTCCAGCATCTACAGTCTCTTCTATCTCCTTTGCCTACAAACATATTGTTTCTAATTACCTCTGCAGGTGTCTTCTCCAGATCCATTCTGTTCAGGAATACAAAGGCTTTCTGACAAGCGGAGAGGTAAGTAGAAATAATCCCACTGAAACTGGACTTTTGAAACTCACTCTAACTTTAAACATACATAATTAGATAAATCCCATGTATCCACTGGTTGTCATTTGATTAAGTTTATACCAGTTTATACCCTGCCTCCTTTAATTTTTTTCTCAAATCATTCCACCGCCTCTTAAGATATTTTTCCTTCCTTTCATTGTCTGTTGTATATATAAGCATTGACTAATTAATGCAAACATTTTGATGCCTGTAGGTTTAGCTTACTTGCTGTGCAAAAAAATAATTCATTTGCCTCTGGGAGCCATCATGATGTAACTGAACATATTTTTTGCTGGAATGCTTAAGCATAACTGTCTTTCATGTGCATCATGTTTGTAGACATGACCTTCAAGTTTAATCTAAATTAAATTTTCAGTTCATTTTAAGTTTGCAAATGAACTACAATATTCACATATTTCAGTGAAATAAATGTCAAAGTGGATGTAGCAATTAAATGCACAGGATTAATACAGTAATGGAAAGTAGGTGTAGTAACTGATTTTGTGGATGGTGTATGGACTAGTGATATCCACTGGTTTCATCTTTTATTCTGTACTGCTAAATTGCATTTATTTCAAAACAATTCATGTGAACCAGGATTAGAATGTCATTTCTTTAATCTTAGAGCTGAGCTTGATGAAGCATTCCCCTTTTAATCTAAGTAAGCCATTCAGCCCCATAAACCTATTCTGCCATTGAATTATACCATGATTAATCTGAATTTTAACTCAATTTTCCAACCTTTGCTCCATGTCCTTCAAAATATTTGCCTAAATGAATCATGTTGATCATATTCCTGAAAATTCCAGTTGTCCCAGTATAGTATGTATAGACTTATACATTTCCACTGCGGTTTGTTTGGAAAAAGTATTTTCTGATTGTATTGCTAAATGTTCCTGCTTTAATTTTCAGAATATGCTCTTTTGTTCTTGATTCCTGCACTCAGAGAAATAACTCCTTCCTATAAAGATTATCAAAACAATGTAAACATCTCTATCAGATCACCTCTGGATGCTCCAAACTTAGGTTCCTGCCATTCACATTTCTAATTTTTTCTTGTATAAGATTTATAGATGAAACTGATTTTCAGACTCTTATCAAATTAACTGCCAGTTAAAAGCAAAATTTAGAGAGTGCATGAGATGATAATGAGACTATGTTGGCAAGATTTCATAGTTATGGTACACTCAAGTTTTGAACGTATTATGCAACTTCTTTGTTTAATGTATGGGTTCTGCAGGACCTTACTGACCTAGAATAGAGGTTACTCGCCCAGCTAATGACTATGCTCAATATTTCCACATGCTTCTCAATTTCTAATCACCTCTCCTTCATATTCTTTAATTTGCATGTGACATATAACTCTAGAAATTCTACTCCATCCTGGGCAAGACACTAATGACCACTTTGGTGGTCAAATACAGAATCCACTGTTCCCCAATTGTAAACATTAATTGCACCCTAAGGTTGTAAATACACACACGCACACACACTCACACACACACACACACACACACACACACACACACACGTGTGTGTGTGTGTCAAAAAATAGCCATGGTCATAATATTCTAATATCAAATGCCGTATGAGTCACCACAGAATGCTTTTGTCTAATCTGAAATCTAGCTGTTTATCATTACTCTCTGCAATTCTGTCATGTAGTTAATTCTTTGTTGCCATTCTTCTCCGAACACCATCCGCTCTAATCCTGTTATACACTGCTTTTCATGCGACAGGCAGGCTTAAGTGGCTGAACACTGTACTGCTATTTTCTGATGTTCTTATTATATGATATTGTACATGATTTTCCTTTAAGTGTTATCATTTATTAAACCTTTTTATTCAGAACAACTTTGTCTTGGATTTATCATCTTTTTCCTTCTCAGTGGTAGTAAGCACAGTCACTTCACATGTTAATTTCTGAATAACTCAGTATTCTGATTTACTTGTATGAATATTCAGAATGCAGATTGTTTGATTGCAAAATTCAGTGGAAGAGAAACATTTCAAGGAAGAGGCTGAAGAGGAAACAAAGGAAACAGAGCCAGAAAATTAGAACAGAAGAAAAAAGCAGGACAAAAATCACAAAAGCTGTTGAGACTGTGGCCCCTGTTGAGTTTTTACAAGGGTAGGTATAATCAGAGAGGTTAGAAGTGTAGAAAACAGGCAACAAAAGGATTAACAGAGGTGCTTGAGTAGATTATGATTGATTTCTTGAAAGTAAACAGGTTTTCTAAACTTTGTTTTTTTTAAACATGCAAAAAATGGTTTTAAGAAACTATTAATATTCCCATACTCCAGATCCAACAGCCACACTCCCTTCAAAGCTGCTGCACAGTTCCACTCAATCGCGTGGTACCTGCTTTGGAAGCCAAACCTGTAATTACTGCTGTTTCCCATCGAACCCCTATTACCATGCCCAATGTGCTTCCAAGCCCAAGGACTTTTATCTCCAACAGTGCCAAAGCACGTGACCTCCTTGCCATTCATTTCCATTGCTACACCCTGTCAATAAATCTTCAGCCTGTAAAGCTTTTCCTCCAAAGTCAGTCAGTAGTACTGCAAAATTGTATGTTGAAGCCCTACTCCAAGACATGAGTACTTGTCCCAGGTTGACACCGGTGCATTACAGAAGGAGTGCTCTACCGTCAAGTGTACCACTATTCAAAGAAAGCAGTTGTTTTCCTCAGTATCATTTCCCTTTGCCAATATTTATTCCTCAGTCAATAAGCATGACTAAAACAGATTGTCTGGCTATTATCACATTATTGTTCTTGAAAACTTGATGTACAGAGTCAGTGTGGAGTTCTTCCTGCATTTAAGCAGTGACTGCAATTTAAAAATGCATCAAAAATGCATTGACTGTAAGGCCAGATAATTAATGGCCAGATAATTAATGTCTTTATTTTATAACTTCCTATATCTTGGATTTAAAAAAATCACATATTTATCTTCAATCACATTGGTGACTCATGGGACAAGAATATTGAATTATTAATTGAAGTAGTCACTGATTGGTGAAATGTTGAAAGAATGGAAGTCATGTGTTTATATGACACCTTTCACAATAGTAGGACAGCTGAAAGCATTTTATTGCCATAAACTATATTTTAGTCACTGTTATAATACAAGAACTACAGCATCACATTATGCACAGCAAGATCCCACAAACTGCAAACTGATAATGATAAAATAATAAAATTTAGAGATGGTCAGTTAGCCATGTCACAGCCATGGCATCAATATATGTTCAGGCAAACATTGATTCCTAAATAGAATTTGCTGAGTTCAAAACACACAAAACAATCCTAAGTTATATGGGAATCTTTTAGTATGGTATCAAGACCTGAAGGATAAAGAGGTTACAATATCCTGATGTTAGATTTTTAACATTTGTAGGTAAATCCCTGATTAAGAGGAGCTAGAGAGAGCACACCACATGTCAGAGAGAAAATAAAGGAATTAGTGGTTATTGCAGCATTTATGACCTAAATTACAGAAAACATTGGTTTATATGCAATGATGGTATAAAACAAAAGATTGTATTTTGTTATTTCTAAACATTGAACATTGTCACCATAAGTAACAGATGCCAGTAAAAATTATTTTCAAATCCTACAATAGTACATTTAGATTAATTTTAACATATCACCTTTATCATTTAATCATGCAGTGTTCCAGAGCTTTAGGCTGGACTCAGTATGTGTAGATAATGAAAGCAGATTCATCCAACTGCCCCATTTACATTGGAGGTGCTACGTAATAAAGCTTCCATTAAAATAATGCAGCTAATTTTCCTTTTAAATATAGTGTAACCCACACTAGAATTCTGCAGTTAAAAGTATATTTCTGTAAACTTCAGACAGGAATCATTATGTGGTAATTGGAGATGGTACAGCAGTTGGAATGGTTAAAGTTAACTGTACAAGGCAAGCCACAATCCATCAAAATGCTTCCTATCTGGATTAGACTTTGCATCCCTGGTAAAACTGCAACCAATTCTAGAGTTCTTAAAATGCAGATAACCAAACCACTTACATTTATACAATGCCTTAAACAAATTGAAACGTCCCAAGTTGTGTAATCAGACAAAAACCCCTCTGACATGAAGTCACAAGAGGAAATATTAGGACAGGTAATCAAAAAGCTGTTCATGGATATAGCTCTTCAGGGAGGAAAGGAAAGTGGAGATGTTTCAGAAGAGAATTCCAGAGCTTCAGATCTAGACAACTAAATGTGTGGCCCCCAGTGATGGGCAAGAGAAGCAGGGGATAAAATAAGCTATCTTTATTAGTCATATGTACATCCAAACATGCAATGTAATGCATTTTTTGAGTAGAGGATTCTTGGGGGGCAGCCCACAAACATCGCCATGCTTCCAGCACCAACATAGCATGCCCATAACTTCCTAACCCATATCTCTCTGGAATGTGGGAGGAAACCGAAGCACCTGGAGAAAACCCACACAGTCACGGGAAGAATGTACTGCATAAATATCTGTAGATTCTCAGCGGGTTGAAAGGCTAAAGGAGGAAATTTAAAGTCCTTATTGTTACAAAACTGTTATATGCAGCAACCTCTTATTTTGCTATTCGAGACAATCCTTTTTCTGTATTGATTAGTTTAATATTTGGGCACATTAATTTCATCTTATTTTTCCTAATGAGATGAATGCAGTTCTTTTGAGTGTGAATGAACTGTGAAAGCTAAATATAAACTGTTAACCAAAGAAGTGTTTGATCTTGATTAGAAGAGATAGCAAGCAAAAATGAAACATACTTCATGCAGTGGAAAAAGAGGAGAATTAAATTTTTAAGAAGTCAGTGGACCATCCCTTGTCCAGTAGTCAGTGATAAATGTAGCCCATGCAGTGTGGCTCACGTTCCAACAACAATCTAAAGAAAATACGATTGAGACAATGGAGATTGGATTCCAACGAGTGGTTATAAGTATATTCCTATTCAAAAAGAGAGGTTTGAGAGGGATATGATTTTCTTTTGGCTTCTAAAGATTCTCGGTTACGTATAAAGTCACAAGCTGCTTTACCTTGTCTGGAACAGCGGAACTAGAACTAAAGCTCTGATTTCTTTAATAACACAGAAGCTTAAGATCAAAGTTAGCATCATTTTTATTTCAAAGTATACTTTATTCATAAAATGTGTAAATATGGAATGTTTGTCAATGTTTTATAACAAGTAATGTTATTCCATTACTTAACATGAACACATCATCAATTATTAGCTATACACAAAGAAAATAGTTCATGGGGTTTTAATATAAATTTAAACAAATTCGCATGCAATAGCAGAAGCGCCCTAAACTGAGATCTCCGACAGTCTTTATTACACAATTTTAGTCTAGGATATACTGCAGCCCCTGTGTTTCCCACCAATCCCAGGAGGCCTGTAAAGAACCAGTGGACACCATGTGCTCCCTCTTCGTAGCCACCTGTGCATGGACATATGGTCAGAGGAAGGACAGGCAGCCAGCTTGGATGGATCCTTCTATGGCATACTGCCCAGACCTGTGAATGGATACACCGACCAGGCCTAGGAACAAACCAGAGAGGAGCTCCTCTGACCTATGCTCCTCCCTCAGCACCACATATGAAAAGATCAGGATCATGGGGCTGAATTGCAATCAGAACTTAAGGAACAGTCCTTTCAAATAGACAGGGACTGCTGCCTCTCACATTCCATATAAATATGGAAGACAGACTCCTCCAGGCTACAGAAATGGTGGGCAGCCCTGGAATTCATGAACCATCTTAAAAATCAGTTGCATAGGACTGCTCTGTGCAGCACCCTGCATTCCAAGTCCTTGATATAAAATGGAAGGACTCCTGTGCAAAGGGACCTCCAAGTGGGACCCCACTTGCTGCCAGTTGGCAGAATGGACCACTGTGGTGAGTCTGAACAACAGACAAGGATGAGGAGTGTGCAGGAGCCGCCCCTACAGGAAACATCTCCACATGGTATGGAACAGCACAGAGGGCATTTCCAAGAGACAGCCTGTGGAACTGGCTCCATTCTGGCCCAACGGGGGATAGCTCAGCCAGAACTACCCCGTACCCATGAACCCTTTCCAAACCTATTGTGACAGGACTGCCAGAGGTTTCAACCATGGGTCTCAGTGGCGTTCAGCTTATTCCTCCACCATCTGGTCCTTCCCTTTGTCCTGCCACCAGGGCATTCAGAGCACCTCCCTGCAAGGGAGCACTTTGACCGGTGGTGACCATGTCCCAGGCTCTGAAAAGCTCTCAGTAAAAGACAGGCAACTCCTACAGAGCAGCAAGACTGATGCTTGCCATTAGGAGCTGCATGTCAGTGCTCCTTGTGGAAGAAACATGGATGCCATCTGGGAGGATGCTCTATGCACATCTATCTCTGCAGAGACCAAAAACATCTGGGTAGAGACGCATACCAGTGATTGACTGCTGTCCTCAATCAGGAGACTCAGAATCACAGCAGAGACCCAGTGTTTTTTCCTTCTGCGCAAGAAATCCACCTGTTTCTTCTGGACCTTGGTGGTAAAAGCAGGGTGTGGGACCAAAGTTAAAAATAGTACCACGGCATGGAGGTCACCTGTTGTTTGTGCCTACTTACTGTGTAGTGTAAAACACCTACTGGCTACTGCCACACTACGGGATTAATGCCTGTATACTTAAAGAAGACAAACCAACAGCCTTCCTAGTTTGATCTCAAAGCCTTGTCTCACTAATCATTGGAACTTACTGTGCCTCCAGGGGCAACGTCAACCATCCAGGGTGATCACAGGCTGACAGCGCTCCACAGTAAAGCTGTGTAGGCAGGAAGAACAGTCCCACTCTCTTTAAGAACTGCTGGTTGGCCTGTGTGACAGAAGCCATGTTCCTTAAGAAATATTGCAGAAGGGACAGAAATAAGCACAGGATTCTGCTTTGCATATTTTAGATTGGGCTGATTCTTTCAGGTGGTTGCAATTGTCAGGGTGGGGAAGGATATAAAATCAGCAAAATCCAGCATACCAGGAATAAGCCACCAGTTTAGGGCCATGTACCCAGTAATTAGACCATCCAGCCCCTGCCTTATACCCAATTTCTCCATCATTAATTTTATCAAGCATTTTTTTCTATATCAAGTATGTAGATCTTAATGTTTTAATGAAGCAGATTAGTCACTGAACAGGATAGGTTGGAATATTTGTGTGACATTGGTGAACACAAGGTGGCATTGTTTCATTTCCTTGGCTCTCAAAGATTTGATTCTCAAATTCTATTGTAGTGTTTCACTGTTAGTTAAAACACAGGCATACCTCAAAGCCTTTTTTGGGTGGGGTGTAGAAATATTATTCTTCATCACTGGGTGTTAACAGTTTAAAATAGCATTCATCTAGATAGATATATTAATAGATGCCTGTTGAATTTCATTACCAGTCCTGAACAAACTATTGCACTTTTCTATTTTATGTATCACAAGACAAAATGCAAAAAATAAGTTATTTTTGGCTAGTCACATTACACTTTTAGAATTTCTGTGTCCAATGAATTTCTAAACTTGCCATTTTAAGGTTTCAGCTCTTAAATGATGTTATGTTACTGTAACAGAGCAACTCAAATAACAGGGGCAGATTTAATTCCACATTAACCAAAAAAAACCCAAAAATAAACAGATATGCAAAAGAACAATTAAACAATTCACTTCTTGTTATGTCATCTTTCATCCAAACTCCCTCCATCTTATTCCTTATGAGGAGGTATGGTTGGTGCTGTCCATGATTTTTATTTGGTTAACTTCTTTTTCTTTTATCAGTATCCCATGTAAATCAAACCACAGATCCAAACTTCTATCATTGAAAAGTTTGGCTTAATGTTTTTAATTTCACCATGCACAGTTCTTCTCAGCGAAAAGAACTTCAGAAAAGTTACAGAGGGGAATGGACCATGCAGCCTATCCCACAGTGTTATGTTGTCCTCTCCATCACAAGTTAAACACTCCACACCCACCTAGAACCATTTATTCACTCACTAGAGACATAAAAAAGAATTTAAAAATAAGTTTGTGGAGGAATTACTTTCCGACATGTCCTTTAAATAACCAAAACTAGTCCACCTGAGTGGTGGAGACAAAGACAAGGCTAAAGCTGATTTTGCCATGTGGATGATCCATATCAGCCTCCACTGAGGCCATCACCATCACAGAAGCAGTCTTCATCCAATTTTGTTTACTTCATGTTATGTCAAGAAACAGTAGAGTAGAACAAGAGCCAAGACTATGCACTCAGGTGCTCCTTGTGGAGTATCACAGGTATAATGTAATGACTTGTGCTGCAGAGTTAGCAGTATAGCCATATTGTTTCATTTCATTGTCATTCTCCCAGCAATATATAAAGTTGGCAAGTTGTGTCCTTTTCATAAGAAGCAGGACAAATCCAAAACCGGCTTGTTATCATCTCTCTATCCATCCTCTCAATCCGTCACAAAGTGGCACTTACCAATCATTTGCTCACTAATACTCAATTTACTTTTCACCAGGACCACTCAGGTTCAGATTTCTTGGGTCAAAAATGCACAAAAGAGCAAAACCCAAGAAATCAGGAGGCAAGATGAGAGTGGCTGCCCTTGGTGTCAAGAGCCTTAGTAAAACTAAACTAGTTATTCAAGGGAAAACCCTCCACTGGCTGGGATAAGATAATATTTTATTTTGCACTAAAATAGATCGTTGTGGTTCTTAATGGTCAATAATCTTAGCCTCTGGACATTGTTCAGGGCACTGTCCTAGGCCCAACTATAGAGTCATAGAGCAATACAGCACGGATACAGGCCCTTTGGCCCAACAAGTCCATGCCGACCACAGTTCCCACCCAGCTAGTCCCTACTTCCAGTGTTCAACCCATATCCCTCTAAGTCCGGCCCCTCCAT
>JARFYF010000012.1:36986291-36997401 GCA_030265395.1 Rhina ancylostomus | reverse complement strand
CCGCACCCACCCCACTTCTTCTTTCTTCCTTTCCCTAGCCTCTCTCTCTTTTTTTCTACCCCTTTTTTTTCTCTCCTTACCCATCCCCCGGTGGATCTGCTCTCCCCTCCTCCCCCGCACCTGCCCATCACTATCTTTTACCTGCATCTACCCATCACCCCCTTGTGCTCACCCCGCCTCCCCTCTTCTGTCCACCTATCACTGCTCTGCTTTTCCCTCCTATATTAGGCTTCCCTTTTCTCTATCTTTGGTCCTGAAGAAGGGTCCTGACCCGAAACGCTGACCGCCTGTTTTTCTCCACGGATGCTGCCCGGCCTGCTGAGTTCTTCCAGCGTCATCGTGATTTTCACCTAGATTCCAGCATCTGCAATCCTTTGTTTTTCAAGCCAAGATTCTTTATGTCAACTCCAAACTTGCAACAATAATTGGACACAGTTTTACTCTCATGCAATACAGAAGATGAAGAGATAAATAAACCCTGATACACAATAAATAAAACATTTCTTGCCAATGCACTGCAAGCATCAGTTGATTCCCTCCAATAACAGCTCACTCTCATTTCAACTGAGCCAGCGCTACACTCTACTCTCATGGCTGTCCTGTGCAATGGGCTACAAACAGCAAACTTTGTACACGGCCCACAGAAACTAACTGGAAACTCTGCATCTTTATTTAATGTGTAAATTCCAACTGTCAAAGAAACTCTGGACCAACTTGAACTGCACAAGAACTTCAAGGCCCCATTGGATGCACATTAGTTTTCAGTAGAATCACACTCTTTAGCGGTAGTTTACCTTCTGTTGGAGTGGACTTGCTGGACAGCTGCTCTTGGGCATTAATCGAACTCTCCCGAGGTCCTTCAGGGTGGTTATTACTCAATACTTTATCAGCTAGACAGGGAGTTGAAATTCTGGTGTAAATAGCACTTGACGGCTGTGAAAACAAAATGTGATAAATCCTTGATTACTTACACGAATCAGGTAGCAAAATACCAGAGAAAACTTGCTCTGCAATGTTGGTTAGGGTCAATTCATATCATGGCTAATTCAGTGTGGGCAACCACTAGTGGTCCAGAATTACAACGGTGTCTACACATTAGAAATATTTTGCCTCGAAGTCCCTTCTGAAAAAAGCTGTTGACATGGAAGATGGAACTGTGGTGCAGCTGACAGAACTGAAGCAACACTGCTCCAGCAACCTGGGTTCAATTCCGACCTCCGGTGCTCTCTGAGCAAAATTTGCATGTTCTCTAGGTGCTCCGGTTTCCTCCCACATCCCAGAGATATGTGAGTTGGCGGGTAATTGGTGACTGTAAAGTGCCCCTAGTACATAGGTGAGTGGTAGAATCCAGGAGGGGTTGGTGGGAATGTGGAGTGCATAAAATGGGATTGGTGTACTCTTTGAGTAAATGGATGGTTGGCATGGACTTGGTGGGCAGAAGGGCCTGTCCCTGTGCTCTGTGACTCTTTGAGGAGGCATTGCTTCAATACAGGTTCCAGGACCTGGAGATTCTTCAGTTGCCACTCTGCATCAATGCTTCTCCCTCACACTACCAAGAGTCATCTTGACTCTGCCTTACAGTAGTGTAGCAGTTAGTGTCACGCTACCACAGCACCAACGACCCGGGTTCAATTCCGGCCGCTGTCTGTAAGGAGTTTGTACGTTCTCCCTGTGACTGTGTGGGTTTCCTCCAGGTGCCCCTATTTCCTCCCACATTCCAAAGACGTACGGGTTAGGAAGTTGTGGGCGTGCTATGTTGGCACCAGAAGTGTGGCGACACTTGCAGGCTGCCCCCCAGAACACCCTATGCAAAAGATGCATTTTGCTGTGTTTTTTGATGTGCATGTAACTAATAAAGATATCTATTTACCCATCTATCTACCTATCTATCTAACTACCTACTTGGGTTTTGGACAAAGACATTGTTAAAAATTGAAATATTTTTTCTTTTCCTGTCATGTGTCTCTGCACTGGTCAATATGTGGATTCAGCACGGGTCAACTGTCCGAATGTGCTTCTCTTGTTCTATATCACTCTGTGGCAAACCTAAGAATAGGGCCTTGCCTGGCTGTGATGCTTCCTCACAAGACCAAATGGCTTAATTCCCTGATGAAGAATAGTTTGCAGGTAAATTTCCATCCACTGAAAATGGACAAGTTACGCCTTCTAAAAGACCCATGGCAACATGCAAGTGGTGCAAATATTTGATATGTGAGAAGTTAATTCCATGTCCAAGATATGAGACAAAGGTAAAGTGACTCCCTTATCTTCCAGGAGAGCAGTTAACAATTAAGGTGAGTGAGGTTACAATCATTTACTGCAGTGTTATGTGTAGGATTGCCAGCCCTACAGCTACACTCCTGCAGTCTCCAGGGATTAAGGATTAATCTTTATGACAGACACCTGAGCTGTGCAATGAACTTCAAAAAATCATGGCTGAGTTGCAAACATAACAAACAAAATTGTGGCAAAGTATAGTTGGGGTGGTTTAATACTGGGGGAAAACACTTTAAACTTTTTCTAAACTAGGTTTTTTAAAATAATGTCATTAATATGTGCCTGTGGATTGTTGTCCCTTTGTTTCTATCTATACACATGCCTTGGTGATTTGCATATCACTGCTCCAGTCCAGGGATGTGACTGGTTTGGTTTGCAGGGTCTGCTGCAGACACAGATCAATTTACAATCTGGCAATGGATGGACAGACATCACGTATGGATCAGGTCACGGAAATGTAGAGTCACACAACATGCAAACAGGCCCTTCGACATACCGAGTCCATACTGACTATTAAACACCCACCAACAATAGTCCTACACCAGTCCACCAGTCCCCTTTTATTCTTTCCACATAATTCCCCTGCTCACCAAGATTCTACCACTCAGCCACACTCTAGGGGGAAATTACAGTGGTCAATTAACCTACCAACTCTCTGGGGTGTGGGAGGGAACAGGGACACCCAGAGAAAACCACATGGTCACAGGGGGAACGTGCAAACTCCACACAGACAGCACCGGAGGTCAGGATTGAACCCTGGCTGCTGGAGCTGTGAGGTAGTAGCTCTACTGGCTGAGCCACTGTGATACTTCTGTATGGGTGACAGGGAGGCCGGGACCCAAGAAGCAGATGAGAGGGAGGCTGGGCCCCGGGAGTGGCTAAGAGAAACAACCGAGACCCAGGAGGCAACCAAACAGGAGCTCTGAGACCCAGGGAGTAGCAAAGGGGGGAGCCTCGCCCGGGGCTACAGAAGTGTCTGAGAGAGACTGAGACCCAGGGAACAGTTTGGATGGAGACCCCACAACTTGGGAACTGAAACAAAACAGATGATCTGGTCCATTACGGAAGAGGCCTGCTATGGTGAAATACTAAAAATAATCAGAGGCCATAAGTTTAAGGTGAAGAGTAGGAGGTTCAGAGAGAATATAAGGAAGAATATTTTCACCTCGAAGGTGGTTGTGGTTTGGAATGCACCACCTGAGAAGGTGGTAGAGGCAGGGACCCTCACAACATTTAAGAAGTAGCTAGACTAACACTTGAATCACTATGACAATAGAAAGCTACCGTCTAAATGCTGGTAAATGGGATCAGTATAGATGGGCAGCATGGATGGGATGGGCAAAAGGCCTGTTTCTGTACTGTAACATTGTATATTTATTTCCCTTCAACCCTTTAGTAATTTAATTTTAGGCAACAGTCAGTGGCCGAGGTTGACAAGACCTCATTGAATGCGGGATTGATTTCACATTTCAATTGGTGCAGGCCCATTGGTAGCAGGAGATCACCAGGAGCACATCCCCTCACAGTCGACGGCCTTCATTGTTATTCTTATCATCTTTTCGATGGTAAGTTAACCTGAGCCCTCATTCGCTCTCCAGGGCAACTATCTCAAAGACAAGTAGAAGACTGAGGGATAAATACAGATCCGACCAATACTTGAAAATCAAAACAAAACCCGCAGACACTGGAAACCTAAAATAAACATAAAAAAATGCTGGAAACACTCAGCGGGTCAGGCAGCATCTGTGGAAAGAGCGGCAGGGCTAACGTTTCAGGTCAACCTGAAATATTTACTTATTCCTGAATCAACATTGCTTTAAACAATATGATTATCCAGACATTATTGCGTAGCTAGTTGCTGTACCCAAATCGTTGCACGTTTCCCACTCCAACAGTGTCTACTCCGTGATGTACTTCACAGGTCGTAAAGCTCTTTGGGATTTTCTAAAAGGGAGGAGGAAGATGTCAGTCTTTTCCTTCCTGCGTCTGTGCTTGGGATGGATAAGATGTAACTTGTCATGTTAAAACCTCTTAGACTTATGGAAGGTTATGGAATGTTTGTGAAAGAAAATTTGATTTCATGCTGATGTAATGTAAATCTCACAAGCCTTGTGCTGTGAAAGGAATATAGTGTGGTATATATTTGCAACTTTTATGAATAAAATATATTTTTAATTGCTTATTTTTGATACGTCTAAGAAGTCACATGTTCACAAGCTGCATTTTCATTAAGCTTCCAACCCATAGAGCAAGTCAAAGTTTGAACAATGCTTCCTTTTACCTTGACGTGGCCATTGACACAGGACGTTGTTGCCTTATCGCTCTCTGGTGACAAGGCGCTGATTTGAATGTCCATGGGTGCAAGACCAGGGGGAGGTGATGGCGTGGTCTGGCCATACCCATGCAGGCCTGACAGCAAGATACTGGTCAAGGTTGCCTGTGTTGTTGGTGGGATCATGAGGGGAGATACTGTGGAGAAACCTGTGGAGAAGCAACAAAAAAAGAGCAAAATGAACACTGCAAAGAATCCCCTTTTATTCGTTTACAAGATTGCAACTTGAAGGAGGGAGTGAAGATTTCATGTGCCTATTCTTCATGAGACACAATCACTTCTGACAGAACGCCCTGCTGATGATTTACCATCCAAAGGATAACATTAAGTTAAAAACTAGGGTGTACAAAGTGGCAAGGGGTAGTGATAGATCAGAGGATTGGGAATTTTTTAGCATCCAGCAGCAGAAGACTATAAAGCTCATAACAAGTGGCATGATAGTGTAGCGGTTAGCGTAACACTATTACAGCGGCAGTGATCGGCATTCAATTCCCACCGCTGTCTGTAAGAAGTTTGTACATTCTCCCCAAATCTGCGTGGGTTTCCTCTGGGTGCTCCGATTTCCTCCCACATTCCAAAAAAGTACAGGTTAGGTAGGTTAACATGGGTGTAATTGGGCAGCACACTTCTTTGGGCTAGAAGGGCCTGTTACGTGCTGTATAAAGTTTTTCAAAAATAGTTTTAAAAAAAGAGAGAAAATGAATTTTGAGAGGAAACTTGCATGTAGTTTAAAAATAGTAAAAGTTTCTATGAATATACAAATAGGAAGAGGGCGGTTATGATAAATGTGGGGCTGCTGGTGAATTAATAAGATATCTTTATTCATCACCTGTACATCGAAACACACAATGAAATACATCTTTTGCGAAGAGTGTTCAGGGGGCAGCCCACAAGTGTCGCCACGCTTCCGGTGCCAACATGGCATGCCCACAACTTCCTAACCTGGACGTCTTTGGAATGTGGGAGGAAACCGGAGCACCTAGAGGAAACCCACGCAGACACGGGGAGAACATGCAAACTCCTTACAGACAGTGGCAGGAATTGAACCTGGGTCATTGGTGCTGTAATAGCGTTATGCTAACTGCTACACTACCATGCCTGCCCCAGCAAACAAAGGAATGACGAACACGTTGAATAACTTCTTTGCATCAGTCTTCACAGTGGAAGACATTGCTATATCCCTAAGATATCAGATGGACTAGTTTCAAATAACATGGCAGAACTTACAAAAATGCCAATTACAAGGGATAAAGCTTTAGAGGAATTCAGAGGGCTAAAGGTGGGCAAGTCACGAGGACACGATGGACCACATGTGAGGGATTTTAAAGGAAGTGGCTGCAGACACAGTAGACCCATTGGGTGAAATTTTTCATTGCTAAACCCCAGGAGGATTTCAGAAGATTGGAAAACAGCCAGTATGACTCCCTTGTTCACAAAAGGAGAAAGACAAAAGGCAGCAATCTACAGACCAGTTAGTTTAACAGCTATTATTAGGAAGATGTTAGAGTCAACAATCAAAGAGGAAATAACTATTTATTTAAATTCTTTAACATTTTATTTACAGTGTGGTAACAGGCCCTTCCGGCCCAACAAGTCTGCGCCGCCCATTTTAAACCCATGTTAATCTATCCGTACGTCTTTGGAATGCGGGAGGAAACCGGAGCACCCGGAGGAAACCCACGCAGACACGGGGGAACGTACAAACTCCTTACAGGCAGCAACAGGAATCGAACTCTAATCGCTGGCGCTGTAATAGCGTCGTGCTAACCGCTATGCTACTGTGCCACCCAAGATAAGATAAGATGAATATAATTAAACAAGTCAACATGGTTTTATGAAAGGTAAATCATGATTTGCTTGAATTCTTTGAGGATGTAACAGGGATCTGTAGATGTAGTGTATTTAGATTACCAAAAGGCATTTGACAAGGTGCTACTGGGAGGCTGGTGCATAAATTTAAAAGCCCATAGTAACACAGGATGTGTGTTGGAATGCATTGAAAACTGGCTGTCTCATAGAAAAACAGAGTTGGAATAAATAGGCCCTTTTTAGACTGTAAGGAGGTAACAATGGAGTATTGCACGGATCAGTTGTTGGCCCACAATTATTCACCCTTTACATTAATGCCCCAGAGGAAGGAACAGTATGTGAGCTTTCCAAATTTGCCATTGATACAAAAAATAGGTGGAAGGGCAAGTTGTGATAAGGATACTGTGATCTTGCAATGGGATATAGGCAGATTGAGTGAATGGGCAAAGGACTGGCAATAGGAGTTTAATGGGAAGTGTGAGGTTAGGCACTTCAGTACAAGGAATCAAAAGGCAGATTATTATCTCAATGGAGAAAGGCTGCAGGTGAGTGAAGTACAGAGGTGTTCTAGTGCATGAATCACCAAAGGTTGGCAGGGAGGTCCAACAAGTAGTTAAGAAGGCAAATGGTACTTTGGCCTTCGTTGCAAAGGGGTTGGATTAGAGGCCATAGCTGGGCAAACGAGGGTTGTTTGCTCTGGAGCGGCAGAGGCTGATTGAAGTTTATTAAATTATGAGAGGCATAGATAGAGTAGACAGTTGGCATCTATTTCCCTGGGTTGAAATGTCTAATACCAGAGGGCATGTATTTAAGGTGAGAGGGGATAAGTTCAAAGGGGAGTGGTGCAAATTTTTTTACACACAGATAATGGTGGGTGCCTGGAATGTGCTGCCAGGGATGGTGGTGGAGGCAAATACAATAGAGGGGTTTAAGAGGCTCTTAGATAGGTACATGAACATGCAGAGAATGGAGGGGTATCGACCACATGCAGGCAGAAGGGATTAGGTGTCATTAGCTTAATTAGTTTGGCACAACATCATGGGCCGAAGGGCCTGTCCTGTGCTGTAGTGTTCTATGTTCTAAGGGGCATTGACAAGGTAGATGTTGGGATGTTTTCACTAGTAGGAGGGTCTTGAATGAGGGGACATAACTACAAGATAAGGGGGCGATGAGTTAAAACTGGGGTATAAAGAAATTTCTTCTCACGGTGGTGAATCTGTGGGGATTGAAATTAAACAAATCCACATTTAGATTCCTACATTTTTGGATGACTTGCAACCATGCAGATTTGCTGCCCTTTGTCTTAACCACAAAGCCTATATTTGATAGTTGAACTCTGGGCACAAATGACACTCCTCTGCAGACAGATGTGCATATTTAAACTTTTATTACCACAGGCTTCACTGAAATGGTAGTCCTTTTGACGCCCAAGAGAAATGGATGGGTACAGCTCAGCAAGTGGAAATGGAACAGTTATTCGAGCTTCATATTTAATTTTCCAGAAATCCCACTGCACGGTTGTTGAACTTACACCTCGACTATGGCAGCATTTTTGGCAGTAGTTGTTTTTCCTTCTGCTGTTTCAAAAACCAGCACTGGATCACTACCTCAAAACTGGAGTAACTAGAACTCTTTACCAAAATTGCCTGGTATTTTGGAAATTGACTCTGCCTACACTTTGTGCTGCCTCAGGAAAGCAGCCAACATAATGAAAGACCTGTCCCACCCCAGTCATTCTCTCTTCTCCCCCCCTTCTGTTGGGTAGTAGATACAAAAGGTTGAGAGAATGTACCACCAGGCTCAAGTCCAGCTTCTATCTTGCTGTTATCAGACTATTGAATGAATCTCTTGCACAATAAACTCCTGATCTCTCAATCTACCTCATCATGGCCCTTGAACCTTATTTGTCTACCTGCACTGCACCATCTCTGTAACTGTATCATTTTCAGACAAGAGTCCCAAATTTCCACAATGGGAATACAGACCATTTCATTTGGCAAAGATTGAATTTTATAAGAAAACAGATCACATCCTACATTACTTACTTATTATGGCATAAGCTATCTTCCAACAGAACAATCACATCAGTCCGCTCCCCCTCTTCTTAGTTCTCGTAATCCTGCAAACTATGCTCTCTCCACACAGGCCCATCAACTCCCCTTTGTCTACCATTAATCTACACTAAGGGGTAATATACAGCAGCAATTAACCTACCAGATCATCTTTGGGATATGGGAAAAAAACCAGTGCATCCAGCAAAAACCCATGTGGTCACAGGGAGAACATGCAAATTCCAAACCAACAGCACCTTAATTAGCTCTACAAATGTTACAAAAATATCATCATACCTAACCCAGCGAGGCCTAGTCCAGCTGAAGCCAGGATATCGAGTCCATGACAGGAGAGTCCAATGGGACAGGTAACTGCTGGTGGTGTGTTTGTCATGGGAACACCACTATTTTCCAGACCCAGCAGACATTTTCTTGCTTCATACATATTTACAGCATTTCTTTCCACACTTTTCACAATCACTGACTGACCGGAGGAAAGAAGGGATAATATTAGGTCTCACACATTTCTTAAAATGCATCCTAGATCTTTAACATTCTCATGAATATGCAAAAGGAAATCATTATCTTTAAGTTTTAAATAAACCACGATGACACAAAATAGTAGGCATGAACTTTGTGTCTTAGCCAGACCAATAGAGAAAATTAAAGACATTTTGGGAAGAGGGAGAGGACTCAATAATGATCACTGCTTCACAGTTCCACTGACCATCTAAAGAACAAAGACCTAGGATTCGGGCTTCATGCCAGACATCAGCACATTGGGAAGATCTGAACAGAGGGTGAGCTATTTGAACCAAAAAAGTGATGAGACATTTCCTTTTTATTTAAGGTCTAGAATATGTCTTCTGCAGATGAAATTTGTAAGTGGAATGTGAACAATGTGATTGTAAGAACAATTCTTGATTGTTATTCTATCAGTGACAGCTCTGGCTGGCCTACATTTTGATGTCAGGACAGAAAGGAGTCAAAAATCCTAGTACAGCATGAGTATTTGTTAGATATGTCTTACAACATTTGAAAAATTAATTTCCTCATCAGAAACCACCAAAGAATTATATTCCACTGAGCAACCCTGTGGTGATACAGGAATATTTATACCTGCAGTGGGGGAACAAACCAAATTCACCAACACATTTCTTACAAGACGGTTTGAGAAGGAGCATGCCACGCCAAGTTACAGCCATGCGGCATTTCCTGCTCTTCAATCCTGTGGGAAGATGTGTCAGCAAAGTAGCAGTTTGAGCAGGAAGATAAATTTTTTTGGTTTTGGACTCATGCATAACTAATGTTATGGGGTGTCAATGCCTTACATATGGATTTTTTGATGGTGCAACTCCCCACCACAGTGCTTGCTTCATCTTGTGAACACTTGGGCTCTGGGCAGATTGTGATTAGTGCTCATGATTTAAATTCTGTTTAAATCTTCACGATGCCAGGAATTGGGTATGAGTTTGAAAAGAGCCAGCAAATGAGACTGGAGGTTAGAAACTTCTCTGGAGAAGTAAAACCTTGCCACAGGGATTGGATGACACACGGACCACTCTGCTTTTGAGAAGAAAAGCTGGGAAGTATTTGCAGCTGAGGATGACACAGGCAAAACAGAATAGGTTTAGGTGACGTGGCAAACATCGGGAACAAACATGAATGGATAAACGGCCTCATTCTATGCTGTAAACATTTTTGGCAACAAGTAGGGGAAAGAACACCCACTTGGATTGTATTATGCCAAAGCTGCCTGGATATAAAACGCTGGATAGGATTTCCTGTGCAATTTAAGCAATAATACACTGAAAATGTTTGTTCTCAATGCAAAATCTGTCTCTAATCTGTTTCATTCATTAACAACAATAAGCCCTCTGCAAATCCCTATGAAATTACAGAATTTGCTCAAATGTTGTTAGCATAGTTATGTTAGGTTCCAGTAAGTCATTTTCACTTTAAAGGAACTCAGTATAGCAGATTTTTCAGCTATTGTAAGGTAATGTGCTTGATGGTCTCTGTCATCACTGGGTAAACCTATTCCAAATAAGTAATTTCACCTCAAAACTGAGGTACTTGAAGCACTCAGCGGCAGGTCAGGCAGCATCAGTGAGGGATGAAACAGAGTTGAGGTTTCGGAACAAGGACCCTTCATCAGCAAAGTCCTTGGTTTTGGATTTCCTGCTATTGTACTTGGTTTTGATCCATTTAGTTTCATCTGCTAGACTAAATCCAGCAATGTCCAGCATCGCGAGCAACTTAACTCAGGTAATTTTCTGTAATTAGGTTTTTGGTTAAAGCTACACTATTGTAACGTGGTGAATGATACGCCCTGTCTCAGTAGGACTAACATCTTTTTCTGATTTCTGCTCCTTTTGGTTCCAGATTTTATGCCATGAAAAGCAAAGGAGGCGGTGGGGGGTCTAGAACAACGGGACATATTTCATAACCCAGGCTGGACGATTCCAAGGCAATGGCAAGAAACACTGCTTCATGGAAAGCATGGTAAAAACCTAAGTGAATGACAGAGCAGAGACAAGGCAAAGCATGGTTTGCTCGTGGTCCTACATTATTTAATTCTCCCACTTTAAGTAATCCCCACCCTCCCACCATACTTCTTCCCTTTCTTAGCCTCTCTTTT
>JARFYF010000012.1:36672932-36690839 GCA_030265395.1 Rhina ancylostomus | reverse complement strand
TAAAATTGGCAGAATTCATCAACAGTACTCAATGATGGCAATGATATCTATTCCCATGTTTTAAACAATATTTTAGAATATTTTAGAAAGCAAAAAGAAAATGCCTCAAATAACATAGCACTTGTTAATACCAGAGAAAAATGAAATGCATAGAATTGCAAAGCAGATTTATTGGGGAAAGGAAATCAGAATTAGCATTAGAATGCTTGTAAGAAGGGGGTTAAAAACCCACCATGTGGCACTTTAATAGTAAACTACTTGGTCCATTGCTCATTTGACAATTTCTGCAAAAACTATTTGCAGTTTCAACTAAAGAAAAATTACAATACTAATCACCCACAATGAATATTTATTGTGAACTTCATGGGTTCCATTTGTAAAAAAATGTTGCCAGTTTTTCTTCGTGATGATTGTTGTACAAATATCATCAATTCTACATTGCATACTTCTGAGTCCAGTCTCGTGCTTGCTTGTTGTATCTACCGAAAGTAAAACAAACACAAACTTAGCACAAAAATATACTTAACAGAGTTGTGATTTAAGTCTATGGAAATTTGAGAAGACTAGTTGTATTCAAAGCAGACTGTAAAGGAATATGTAATCTGTTATATATTTGAATTTAGCACTACTCTCTGAATCTAAAATGTCACTTTATCACACACAAACAGATTTAAAGGATCACTTAAATTGAATTGCCAAATGGCCACAATGCTGATTGTTCTGCATTTCTCAATTTGCTCTGTCAGTCCTCTTGGGCAGTCTTTATCTCCACTGGTTCAGCTGCCTCACCTGACCCTGGAGCCCATTTTAAACAGATGGTTGGTGGCTAGTCTGATGTCAGTATTAGGGCAATATTCCAGTAGGTTTCTCTGCAGTTTGTCCTCTTGACTTTTCAGTGTTCAGTCTGTATCTAGGAAGCCCATGGTTAGGGGAATGTATTAGATCTCTTTCTCAAATCATTCATGGAGAGGTTGGTTCATGGAAAAGGCTACTGACCGGCAGACATGCTTTCTTTGTTGAAAGGATGCCTGTGTTCTGAAACGAATCAAAACATAAGCAGCAGTGTAGGATGATTTTTTGGGCTCCCATCATCTTCTGTGGATGACGTGAATACAAATCTACATGATACATGAGCATTTGAAAGAGGTACTGAAGGTTAGACAAAACAGGACTTCGAAAGAAGAATACATTTTATTTAGTCTTGTAGTTTCGTATATCTGTGGTTCTATATCCTTTTTTGTCTCTAGTGATTCAGTGAAAATCAGATAAACTGGTGCATTAGTTTTGCATAAATTGCAAAGGTTTCCAGTGCCAAGTTTCAAGAAGCAGACAATTAATAAAAAGCTTCACAGTTTCCTGAAAATCTCACCAAGTTACTTTCCCTGGTAAATTTAAGCAGAATGGTTATATGGACTTTTTCCAATTAACTTTATAACATGTTTGCAACTTAACTGAACGTTAACATATTTATAGGAGCAAATGGCTATTGCTGGGTGCTTTCAATTTGCACTTTAATTAGTCAAAAAATGGCAATAAGAAAACCTTGATTAAACAGCATTTGTAGGTGGCTCTAACAATTCTACAGATGGTACTTACTTCTCTTTATCCGTTTTGTACATGTGTGCAATTTCTGGAACAAGTGGATCATCAGGATTAGGATCACACAACAATGAGCAAATAGACAATAAAACTGTCAAGAAAGAAGAACAATAGCCATTACTCCCAAGTGTATGATTACAAAGCTGCATAATTGCTGTAATTAATTCAGACAACAGATCAAATTAAATCCTTTATGTGCAGGAGAAAACAAAGAGCTCACAAATACATTCCAGCTTTTTAGAACATCCAGAGTGTTTCACAACAAATGATGTATTTTTGAAATGTAAGCACTGTTGATTTTCATGCAAGCATGGCAGCCATTTTATGCAGTGCACAATCTCATAATCAGCAATGAGATTAATGACCAGTCATTCTGTTTAACGATTTTGGTTGAGGATGAATTTTGGCCAGGACAGCAGGAAAACTCTTGAATTTCTTTGAGTCATGGAATCTTTTAAATTGATTGTATTGGCTAGTCAGAATATTTGTTGAATATCACATCCAAAATATGCCATCTCCAATAACGCAGCCCTCCAAGTGACAGGTAAAGAGGTGATGGTTTTCTCAAACTATGTCATGTTTAAACTTGGAAAAAATTCAGAGTGGTATTGTTGATCCTTTGCTTAAATTTGAAGACATTTGGAGTCCATTTATCCAATATTTTCACATGATGTAGATCCCCCTTCATTAACTTTTTAATTCAGAGGAACGGAGTTGATGACATAATATTGCTTTGTTTCTATTGAGAAATTTTGGCCCAGTTTTTTTTAAATTTTTGTTTGCTTAGTTTATATTGTTTATAATTTTTAATATATTTTGATTTAGGGTTTTTTCTTTTTTTTAAAATGTATATAATAAACCTTTTTTCTTTTATATTCTCTTTATTAACTAAGAGATCATTGGACTTTGTTTTTTCTATATTTTATTGTATGGTTATCTAACATTTGAGTGATAACTAGATCTCTTTGCAAGATATGTACAAACTTTGATGCCATATACCATTTGTACTGATTTGAAACCAATAAAAAAAATTGAAAAAAAGTGTGATTTACCCCAACGATCAACGAGAAGCCACATGGATTGAATTGAGAAACAAATAAAGAGGGCAATCACTTTAATGAGACTATACAATATCGCCACTGATTGTTAGAGGAAGGCGAGGAAATATGTAAATAGATCTGAGTTGCAAAAATAACAAAGATGCAATAGTTGGAAATTTCAACTGTTCCATCACCACCTGGGTAGGTACCCAAGACACGGGTGTGGAAGAAACAGCATTATTGAAATACATTCAGCAGAACTTTGTTTTAATCAACATGTACAGAGGCAGTACTAGACTCTGGGGAATTGGAAAAAGGTAGCAAATGGAGAGTATATAGAGGCAATGAAGCTAATTCAGTTAGATTTGGTACTACTGTGGAAAGAGGCAAAATTAGAATGAGAGTAAAAAGTCAATTAAACTAGAGTGAAGTATGATTCAGTAAAAATGGACTGGAAACAGTTACTGGAAGATAAGTTAGCAAAACAGGAGACAATTGAGGAATTGGTGGGGTTAAAAAAAGGTGCTCACAATTCTAGACTCTCCCTTGGGTATCTAGGAACATACAGGCAAGATAAAACAAGGCAAGAAAATTTACAACAAATGAAGAACTCAACGTCACAGCAAGTATAGTAGGTACACGAGTGAAATTAATAAGAAAATTAAGGCAGCAAAGAGGGTCCATGAAATACTCACAGGTAAAATCAAGGAAAACCCTAAACTTAAAGATAAATGAAAAGAAAGATGATTAGAATGGAAAGTGTGGATCCATTGAAGACCAAAAGGCAGCCCAAAAATGGAGGTGGAAGACACCTCCATAGTTGGCACATCTTAAGAGTCGCACAGTAATACAAAACAGAAACAGGCCCTTTGGCCCACTGACTACCCTTTTTTTGACAGCAATCCTATTCTAACTTACTTTATCCTTCTCACATTCCCAGCAACACCCTGAAGATTCTACCACTCATCTACACACTAGGGAAAATTTACAGTAGCCAATTAACCTACTGACTTGCACTGGGATATGGAAGGAAACCAGAGCACTCAGGAGAAATTAATGCAGTCACAGGAAGAACATGAAAGCTCCACACAAGCAGCACCCGAGGTCAGGACTGAACCAGTGTCTCTGGACCTGTGAGGCAGTGGCTCTACTAGTTGTACCACTGTGCTGCCCTAATCTTCTTGCAAGTTTATGAAGAGGAGATGGTAGGGGCATTGATATTAAAGGAAAAACATTCTGTATTGTGTACAGAAAATAGAGGACATATTCAGGGGGCTTAGCTCCTTTAAAAGGGTATAAATTGCCAGGCCCAGATAAATGTATCCCAGGCTCCTAAAAAGTGACTGTGCTTATAATATTCCAATCACTTTGGTAAAAGGCATAGTGCTGAGGGACTGAAAGTTTGCTGATGTGGTAGCTTTGTTTCAAAAGGGAAAATGAGATAATTCAACTATTGGCCAGTTTGACATTGGTCAGTAATTAATTAAAAACAGTCCACATGGATTGATGAGGGGAAGGTCATGTCTGACTATTTTAACTAAACTTTTTGGAGGAGCATTAAGGGGAGGGAGCTTTTGATATATTGGACACTGCTTTTTGTTCTGTACTGCTGCACCTCACCTCCAGCAAGCTTCCTGTTGAAGAGGAGTTATCCTATTGGACAAAGGGGAAACTGTTCAATCTACTTCATTCCATTCCAGGACTAAGTACATCCTAATTTTGGTCATCAAGCTGCAGTATGCAGAAGATGCTTGTGTGTACACACAGAGGACTAGCTCAAAGCTACCTTCAAGATGTTAACTGAAACCTATGAGAGATTGGAACTGACAAAGGGTCCTAGACCTGAAATGTTAGTTGTTTCTCTTTCCACAGTTGTTACCTGACCTGCCAAATATTTCCAGCATTTTCTGTTTTTATATTAACCTGCAAAACCCTCCAAAAACAAAGGTCGACAATGAGACACTGGGAAACAGGAACCAATTGATAGCCATCCCTCAATGAAGGCAGACATTAATGGAATTCATCATCACCTTTTGTGCAAAAGCACGGCTTTGACTGTCTGAGGAAAAGACCTTTTGAAAATCAAGACCTTAAACTCAATGCAAAACTCATGGTCTACCTACAGCAGTGGTTACTGCCCTATGTGCTTTTAAGACATGAACTACCTGCAGCAGGCACCTCACAATACTGGAGAGTACTTTTGCCACAAAATCCTCCAAATCCTTTGGCAGGATAATTGAATCAATGTACGTGTTTCTCCCAAGCCAATATCCCATGCATTGAGGGCCGAATTATATTCTGTCAGGTCCAATTGCCTGATCATGTCATTTGCATGCCAATACCAAGCTCCCAAAATTTACCCACCACTTCAAACTCAATTGCACCAAGTTACCAGACAGACAGAGCAGAAAATCCAAGGAGGTTCTCAATGTTTTTTTTGAAAAATGTTTAAATTTGCTAGTTGCAAGGAGGATATTTCCCCTGTCTGAGGAGTCCAGGACCAGAAGGCAGTTTGAGAAAGTGATAGGTCTGAGACAAGGTGAAATTTCATCACTTAGAGGGCAGTGAATCTTTGGAATTCCTTACCCCAGACAGCTGTGGAAGTATGGTCATTATGTTCATTCAAAAAAAAAGATCGATTTTGGACATTAAGGAATCAAAGGATTTGTTAACGTGGGACAGTGATAGGAAATTAAAATTAGGTACAAGATGAGCCATATTCTTGATGAAAGGCAGAGCAGGCTTCAAGGACCATCTGACCTACTCTTGTTCCTAATTCTTATGTTCTTATGATAAAGTCATAACATTCCAACCTACTTTCAGGAATCACTGGTCCCTGGCACGTAAATGGTGGAGCATCTGGGAAGAGATTGACGTCACCAGGAACACACGGAAGCCCAACATAAATGGCAGAAAGAGCACATCTCCAAGACTATCAACCTGTCAGTGACAGAGTCTGTGGGTTCCCATATTAGCCTCATGAATCAGTTGGGCAGTATTAGCTCCTTGCTTTACTTGGTAAATAGAAATGCCTTAGTCTGAAATGTAAGGGGCATAATTTTTAAAATTGCTCTCAATATTTCTCCTGACTGAGGAGTGCAGGACCAGAAGGTACAGTTAGAGGAAAAAGTGATAGGTCTGAGACAAGGTGAAATTTCATCACTCAGTGGCAGTGAAGAAGAAAATCCAAGACTGGTTAGTTGGGTACAACAGTGGCATATGGAATTCAATCCAAACAAAAGTGAGATAATGGCGAGGGCAAGGAAGGGAAAACATAATAAATAGACATGATTATGTTAGGAAGTGTAGAGAGACAGGAGTATTGGAATGCATCTCCACAAATTCTTGATGGTAGCAGGACAGCAAATGAGGTGCCCAACCTTATTGGCTGGGCCATGCCATCTTCTCGCAGCTACCATCAGGCAGGAGGTACAAAAGCCTGCAAGTCCCACACCACCAGGTTTAAGAACAGCTTTAACCATTCAGTTCTTGAACCAAACTGCACAACCCTAATCACTACCTCAGTACAGCAACACTCTGATTACTTGCACCACAAGGGTACTGTGTTTTTGTTCTCATTGTGTTCTTTCTTGTATAATTTACATGTGTTTTCTTGTGAATGTTGTCTCTAATGCTATATGCCTGTGATGCTGCTTCAAGTAAGCTTCTAATTGCATTTGTGCATACGTGTACTTGTGCGTATGACAATAAACTTGACTTTGGAATACAAGAGCAGGCAGATCAGGCTAGAATGGTATAAAACAACAGCTAGACCAGAGCCATCACATCGTGTACATTTCTGGTCACCCTACTACAGGAAAGAGACGGCAGATGCTGGAATCTGAAACAACAAACAATCTGTTGAAGGAACTCAGCGGGTCAAGCAACATCTTGGGAGAGGGTTTGAGGGATGTTGCTCAACCTGCTGAGTTCCTCCAGCAGATTATGCAACCATAAGAAGGATCTGTTAGCAATAGTTAGGGTCCAGAGGAGATTTGTGTGACATTGTCACAGCTGGGGAGTAATGGGGAGAAGCTTTCTCGGCTGGGGGTGTTTTCCATGGAAAAGAGTCCAAGGGACGATTTAATTGAACCATGCTAAATGACATCAGGCTTAGTCAGCGTAAACTACAAGTGCCTTTTTCCCTTAGTGGAGAGATCAATAACTAGCACGGCCAGCTTTGTTAATTGCAGGAGAATCGCAAAAAAAAATTAAATTTACTGAGTGCTGGGGGTCTTGAATTTGCTGCTTAAAGGTTAATGGTGCAAGAAGCCCTCACCATATAAAAAGATGTCTGGAAGAGCACTTGAAAGAGTTGTAATGTAAAAGGATATGAAAGTAAAAGCTGGAAAGTGAGATGAACCTGCCATCAAGTTTTGGCCTGATGGCTTCCTTCCACGCCACAAATTTCCAGCACAGTACTACAGTTAATATAAGAATAAACATAAAGCTCTTAGGAGGTTGGCATTAGTAGACATTTAGCACTGATGACATGTTGCCCACTGTGCTAGTGCAGATCTACTCAAATCCATAAACATATAAATAACTTAATCCTTTCATTTTGTTTTACCCCATCTAATTCTATTCTAGGTACTATTGTAGCCTCTATCTCAGCAGCCAATTGTGGTTAGGCACGCCATCACCCCTGCAACTCTGGAACCAGTTTTTCCTAATCTGACCTTTCTTTTTTTTAATATATAGTCCTCGATATCCAAAGCCTATAAGCCAAATCACATCAGAGCAGGTACAACATTTTCAAGATAAAATATTGCCTTGCACCCATCCACCTCCCTCCTTTCCGCACTACAGCTCCAAAACATGCATTCCTCCTCTAGTCTTGCCATACATATATTCTGCATAGAGAGAACGATCATGGGGGAATCAATACCAGAATATGAGAAAACTCCATTCATTTGTGCTTAGTAGGAAAACAGCTCTTCAAATTTCATTTGGTGGTCTTCAGTTTCAAATGTTTGCTTTACTAAACAAAAAGTTTACTTAAATTCCAAAAGAGATACAGTATGAACAATGAAATGATACCCAAATAGTACATTCAAAATGTCAAAGATATCGACCCTACCTTTCGATATTGTTAATGCCGGTGACCACTGTGACCGCAGAATGTCAAGACATATACTGCCATTGCTGTTTATGTTTGGATGATATATTTTTGTTGTAAATGCAACCTTTATAAAAAAGTATAAAAAGTGACTATTACTCTCAGAGAAAGTTACCATTTTCCCTCTTAATTTGCAGAATGTCCTAATTCCATCTCACCTTTGGTGGTTTAAAAGGGTAATCTGTAGGGAACTGAATTGCAAGGAAAAAAACTCCTCCTTGATATGGGCTGTCATACTAGGAAAAAGAAAAGCAACATGTTAAATACATCAGGTATTTTCTTTTAAAGATGAAAATGAACTGTAAAAAAATTCTGAACTACTCACTGGTCCCATTATAGTGGCTTGCCAAGCGAACACTAAACATTGAAGGCAAGAAATATTAAGCAATGTTTAGGACAAGAACAGGTGGAAAAAGATTCTTAAAAATGTGCATCTTAAAAACAAAACACCCTTACTATCATCTCCTGATGGACCTGCTGAACACTGAGCTGGTGGATCTCTCTGCAAGTCTTTTAATTCCTGAATGATCAAAAGAAAAATTATTACTGCAGCAAAATCATATTGTGCAAAAAAAATTCACATACTTGCTGGAGCACCTGGCTAGTAAAATATTCGTTAGGTATGAGTATGGTTTATGCAAATTTGGTTGCTGTAAGCTTTTATGAAAATCATGTTTAAACTGTTACAATTTCAGCAGAAAAAGATTTTTTTTTAAATTAAAATGCAAACTAAGCTTTAGCCCATCAAATCCTTGAACCTGAAAAATAAATAAACTTGAGACATCTAACACTTGTCAATGCTCACATCATGTTGTGCCATGGTGAGCACTGAAATACTAGTGCTACATTAAAAACTGATGCATTGCCAGGCTACACAAGATTGAACCAGCAATGAAAAACATTAATACTCAGAATGGAGAAAGAAATACAATCAAGTTAAACTTCAATCAAATATGCATCAATTTGGATATCATTGTCCAAATAAACATACACTTATTTGTATTAAAATATTAATGTTATCTCTTAGAATTAATTTTTCCAGGACTGTTTTCACAATGTACTTAATCCAAAAGAAGCTGTTTGACTGTCATAAAATCATTGTGTGGATTTAAATTCCAGGAACCTAAAGGTTTATATTTAACATATAATAAATGCATAGCATACATTGGAATCACACAAAATGTAAAAACCTGATTTTTAATCAAAACATCAAGTTTGTATTGGTGCACTAATCAATTTTAACCCTAGCAGGCTAATGCAACACGCAGACTGCTTGCCCATATGCAAGGTGTGAAGTGGTAAATATTCCCATCACAAGCTCAACAAATGATGGGAACAGTCTGTTAAACAAAATTGATGTCTTTCAAGCTCAACTACAACCAACATTTAATCCACGTGATCAGAATCTAACACTCCAGCAATCTGCTTATATGTTATGGCAAAATATGCATTAATAAGATGAATATTGCAGCATACTATCCCTGATAACCAAAGTTAGGCAAAAGTAGACTCTACCTCAAAGTACACTATTGACAATCCATTCCATAAAAGTATAATTTTGTTTTACAAGCAGTAAAAGGAACTCTGTGTTCTAGAAATATTCAGCAGGTCTGGCAGCATCTGTGGAGAGAGAAACAGAGTTTCAGGTTGATGACTTTCTTCAGAACTAGAAGTTAGAAATCAAATGTTTTAAGCTGCAAGGAGTGTGGGGCTGTGAGAACAAAAAGGAATGCAAGTGCCAGAGAAGACACTAAGAGAGAACACTTGATACAAGTGATAGTATCACTGGCTGAAGGCATCTTAATCACAGCTGATCTGTCTACACCTCTGACATATCAGCTACATTTAATAAGCCTTCACCATCACTTGTGTCAGTGGGTCTCTTTATCATGGACTCCCTTTTATTCTACTCATCCCTCCCCTGCATCCTAAAATATGTTTAATTTCTACCTTTTCCTATGTCCAATGGAAGGTCCTCAACCTAAGTTAACTCTTTTCTTTTTCTTGCTCCACAGATGCTGTCTGACCCATTAAGCATTTCTTATATTTTCTATTTTTACTTCAGATTTCCAGCATCTGCAGTTTTTTATTTGCATTTTGAACTATACATTCTGGTGTTTAATCATAAACAGATTGGTCAGAGTTTTCGACCAGTCCAGTACCATGTGAAGTTTTTTTGCATTTAACCAGAACTCCTCCCTGGTGTTGCTTATGATTAAGAGATGGAGCACATGGATTAGAATGGAGTACATACAGAGAACTTACATTTCAAATGGCTCAAGGAGGAGTTGGGTACCTTAGAAGCAACAGCACATGGCCCAAGATGAGGCAAGAATGGGGCTGGTTATTTACAACAGGCCGTGATTTACAACGGGGATGGCAGGCAAGGTCAAACACTTTTAGTGAGCAGCGGGATTCTCATTGAGATGAATGCTCAAGCTATTCCAGAAACTGTTGATGAAAATGCTAGACTCAATTCTCTGCAACACTTTGTGCTTGTACAGATGCATTTACTCACTCATTTGATGCTCACAAGTTTGATTAAAGATTAAAGTGTTCTTCGGAGAATCTCTTAAAATCTCAGTTTTCAAACTATTTTCTCACTAACAGTTTGCAAGCAAAATGTTTAATTTAGCCTATTTGGTACTGCTTTGGTGTGATTTTTAGCTAGTTAGGGTGCAGTTACTGTGGGATGGTCCATACACAGTTATATACACACAAATACACCTTTTCACGGCATTCCTCAAAGCACAGCAGAAAAAAAAAAGAGCTTGTGGGGGTAAAAACAGAACACAGATGTGCAGCTAATGCATTCTAAGTGCAGCTCTCAGGTCTGGGAGAGGCCAACCCCAGAAATGAAGCAGAGGCATCAGCTGACAGCAGAATAGAGGCATCTTCTACCAGGAGCAGAAATTTAAAAAATAATAGATGAAGAGACAGCAATCTGTTTTTAACATAGGATTCATAATCTCTCAATAGCACACAAAAGCTACTAAACTTTGTTAATGACTCCTTTGTTTTTATCCAAGCTACTTATATTTAATACAGTCTGGAATATTCATGAAACAAAAAGAGTTTGTGACCATCAAGACACACAAAAATGAAATGGAAACATGAAAGTGACTGATGAAGCCAGGGAAAAAACTTAAGATTGCAATTTCATCAAGAAGCTCAGAGGACAACAACAGGACAGTCACATGAGTACTTTAAGTGGATTCAATATGCTAATTTCCATGCAAATCAAAGAAATACAATTCATTGAAGAACAGATCTAAAATTTTGGAATGCAGATGCTTTAAACTGACAGGTATTTAAGGAAAAGTGAAGACGTTGTGCAAGTACAAAAGACAAACAATTTCATATTTAAAGTACTTCCTTACAGTAACATTTTTGCTAATGGGACAAAGCACAGCACACTTCACAAAACAAAATACTCCATTGTGCATCTCCCTAATAGCTCAGTTGGTAAAACCAGAGTCTGACTGAGCTATACCTACCAGAACATCCCAGATTCGAATTCCCAGTCTGTGCTGAGTTAGTCGATCTCAGCTGGGGTGACAGGAGGGGCTCTCAACAGCCATGGGCTAGTGAAAGGTAAAATCAGCCAGGAGTGCAGGTCCTGATCAGTATTCACCTGCTGTGAAGTGCGTGCGTGGACAGGATCAGGCTCAGCTGTGATGCCCCCCACTGCCGAACAGCTTGCAAAAACCCATTGTCTAGGTTCACATATGAAGAATGGCCACTTGAGCGAGGTATCGAATGGTGACATGTACATGTTGAACTGTACCCCAGCATGACTCAGTGCCTTCAGTGGAGAGAATGATAACTGGAGAGGAAAAATAAGGTTTTTTTGTAAAAACATTGTACAAAAGTAAGGAGCTTCATCCTCAAATTCCAATGCTGTTGGTAGAATCAAACCATTACCTACTCTTGAATTGCAGAGTAATACCCTGCTGCCTTGCCTTAGCAACCACTTCCAGTATAGACAAGCTGAGCAGATAACTGCTGTTGTGTGCCTACCTGCAGCCTGATCCCATTTCACAGGCTACCTAAAAGGAAGCACAGTTGTGAAAGGCTCACTCTTAATGTTGATCCAAAGTTACAAAAATAGTCAAATGTGTTATTAATGCATTACAATAACCAAGTAGTCTCAAAATGAACAAATAAAAAAATTAAGTCACATTTTCTTGTAGTATTATGCATTAAGTAGGTTACTAATGCTGCTAATAAAAACTGTGGCTAAATCGAGCAAATTGCAGCTTGATCCCAACACTAATGGACACCTAGGTCTGGCATTGACAATCAGAGGATCTGCTATATTACAGATTTATGTTTTATTTCAAATTCAAAAGCTAGGTTCAAGAAGTCATTATGAAGCACAGAGTGTTGAGCAGAAGAATGTAATTTCTTAAGTATTAACAGCTTAATTAGTCCCATTCTCCTGCTTCTTCCCCCGTGTAACAGCAATTTTTGTTTTACTTACATATGCAACCAGTTTCCCCTCAAAAACTACTGTTGAATCCACATCTTCCCCCCATAAGATAGCATATTCTAAAATCTTTGTGTTGTTTATAACAAGTTTTCTCCATATTATTCTATTATTTTGCTAATCACATTAATTTGTGCCCTCTGTCTAACATTCTTTCAGCCACAGGAAATGCTGCTTCCTTATTTATTTAAACCCCATGTGTTTCAACATGTTAATGACTAGTCTTTCCAGTCCATCCACATAACTGTAATCCATATTCTTGAACTGCTTTACTAAACATCTTTTGCACCCTTTCCAAAGAATTCTTGTTTTTCCTCTTGTGCTGCACGGAAGTAGCTTCAAACAATCTTAACTAATTACTTTGTTTTTACATGGGTTCATCATAACATCCTGGGTTTTGTACTCCTCAGAAGTCCAGGATTCCATATGCTTTACCAATTTGTCACATTTGAAGGACTGTGCATAAAGACCTGCAGGTCCCTGCATATTCATCCCATTTTAAAATTACACCATTTAACTTTGTCTATCATTAGCCTTCCTATCAAACCATTCATTCATTCATGGTGAATTGTATCTGTCATGTGTATTCCCTCAGTGTGTCAATGTCCATCAGGTCTCTTATTGTGTTCCTCATCCTTGTATGGGATTGCTCAAGTACCAAACATGATATAAATTATTAGCCAAAAATATTGTATTCCACTCGTCCATATGTATTCAACCCAATGTGAATGGAGGTAATCTCACATGCTACTTTGCTTGTTCCTGTACAAGTAGATTGACCAATTTCTTCATGACCTCATAGTTCAGGACATCCACCAGGAGATGGAATTCCAAGCACCATTAAAAGAATGCAGCGTTTAACCACACAGTCACTTGTGTCAATGCTTATGCCACATTGAGATTTCCAAGCTAACAAGATAAATGCTGTCTTGCCTGTTCACAACAGAATGGTATACATAGAATGCAAGAAAGTTACCTGGAAGATGTAGTTAGGAAGCTAGCCCATTGACTTCCAGATTTGAGCAGGAAGCCAAGGAGAGCAGACTTGTTGATAAACAGCAGTTATCTTAAAAACATATTTATCAATTGTCGTTTTCTTGACATGGGTTGGAAGGTCTCTCATTGTTTTAGAAATGTTTCATGTACTTTTTATCTTATTATAGAAAAGACAGTTACATCTCCTAATATTTCCCTGTGCTTTTTTCAGTGTCCATGCGCTGGCATGATTTTCCTACTACCTTCCCCCACCCACCTCTATTCCATTAACAAGCTTCTTGCTGAAATTCTTATGGAAACCCTGGCTCAAAGCATTTAACCAACAAGTCTACTAATGCTGCTCCAACATTTGTTTAGTTTTTTTCATTTGTATTGCTGCACTTATAATTAGTGTAGCTGTTGATGAAACACTAGGAAGAGTTAGCTCTCAATCTGTTATCATAAATGAATCATGTACAAAAAATAGACATCTATAATCAGTCCAGACCTGTTAAAATGACTTCAAAGCAGGACTGGAGAGAGCACTATACCCAAATATATACCAAACAGATAACTAAGTCACTTACAAATTGTGCAATAATTTCCAAATTATAACTGATACATGGTATTGCCTGTGGAACTTTGAAAAAGAATACTTAACTATGTGCATTTGATTTAAAAAATGTCTATATCATACACAGTGTTAAAACAAAAAAGCGCTATGGTTGCAAATAATTAAATAAAAACTATCAACTAATGCAGGAGTATCACTCTACTGGCCATCTACATTTGAAATCCTACTGATGCATAATTTATCATTATCTAAACATTGCTGGTAGCATAGAGAAGATAGCTGATTGGCATGATAGTAGAATAGAAAAGGTACTTAATTGGCACAATGAGTCTTATTTTAGGACTTTTTTTTCTGGTGAACTGTTGTGCAAAGGGACACAATCATTACGGGGCCTGTTAGCACCACTCACATATTCATGGTTACAGAGTAAAGAACTCCATTCTATATCAATAAATTTAAAATTGAGCCTTAAAAGGCCAGTCCCTCCAACCTTCTGGCAACACCAATTTCCATTTTTTAAATAATAACATTTATGGTTTGCATTTCTTTCAAGGTCTTTAAATATTCCAGATTAAGCTATTGCAGATTACATCAGTACTAACATTTGAAACATTTACCTCCTGACAGGCCTGGCCTGTTTCACATCAGGTACTCTTATATTTTTACTTTTAATTCCATCTTTAATAATTGTCTCCTTATTTGTTTAATTATGACACTTTCAGCTTGCGTTATCATTCTTTTTTAAAATAGAGTCTCTCCTGCTTTTCACACAGAGACTTTCCCTCTTTTCTCTCATCCACTCTTCTCTCTCATCTTAAAACCTAAGCAACACTATTCTTCCCCAGGTCAAATGACAGGTATTGATTCAAAACACGTTTCCCTCTCTACAGATGCCCCATGACCTGCTGCGTATTTCCTACAATATGAAGTTGGCCACTTACTTTCTTATCCTATCTTTCGGGATATTCTATAGTCAATTTTACTTCTCTTGTCCTGATCTACAAGTAGAAATAAAACTATCTATCCTCCCAATTTTCCATAATTACTGGCTCACCTTCTGTGATATTATTTCTCGCCATCTGCAGAAATGAGGTTTGTCATCCCTTCTCACTATATTACTCCTTATCACAGGAATTCAGCAATGTATAGCTGTCAGGTAACAAGGCCATTCAGTACTTCCTGCACAGTCATCACACTAAATCTCCCTTTGCGGATTTTCTGAGAAAGTTAACCAGATATTTTTCTCTTTTTGCTAACCCTCTCTAGACAGGTGGAGTTAGCAAAAGGGTTGGTGGGGAGAGGAGAAAGTGGCTACAATGTACATTCCAGGAAACTATTATCCTGCCAGGTAGAATTTCTTAAAATTAGTCACTTAAGGCTTGAACAAGAACACCAAACAATACAGTTTCCAGTTGTTTTCTTGGACATCTATGGATTATTGATATTTTCATAACTTACAAGTTCCACACAACATACTTCTACTATTCTGCCAAACTAATAGAAACCAAAAGAACATTATTTTGTGCTATCTTTAACTTAGCATCACTATATCCAATTTATTTGGCTAATTTCTTCCAACTTAAGTGTCTTTTTCTGATATCATTTCCTCATTTCAGTCCAAACTGCCTATTTATATCCTCCTGTAATTTATATACATTTGTCATATATACAAATAATTTGGATGAAAATGAGGTGGGGTGGGTAAATAAGTTTGCATATGACAAAGATTGGTGGCATTGTGGATTGCATAGAGGATTGCCAAAGGATATATCAGTTGCAGATATGGATGGAGAAGTGGCAGATGGAGTTTAATCCAGGCAAGTGTGAGGTGCTTCACTTTGGAAGATCCAACATAAAGAGAGTGTTCACTGTTAATGGCAGAATCCTTAACAGCATTGATGAACAGAAGGATATTGGGGTTCAGGTACCTGGCTCCCTAAAAGTGGTTATACAGGTTGATAGGGTGGTAAAGGCGGCGTATGGCATGCTTGCATTCATTAGTCAAGATATTGAGTTCAAGAGCCAGGCAGTTATGTTATAGTTTTATAAAACTCTGGTTAGGCCACATTTTGAGTATTGCATTCAGTTCTGGTCACCTCATTATAGGAAGGATGCGGAGGCTTTGGAGAGAATGCAGAGGAGGTGTACCAGGATGCTGCCTGGTTTGGAGGACATGTGCTATGAGGTTGGACAAGCTGGGGCTGTTTTCTCTAGAGCGGCAGAGGCTGAGGGGAGATTTGATAGAGGTTCATAAAATTATGCAAAACGTAAATAAAGTAGACAGCCAATATCTTTTTCCCAAGACTGAAATGTCCAGTACTAGAGGATATGTACTTAAGGTGGGAGGGGGAAGGTACAAAGGAGATGTGTGAGGCAAGTTTTTGTTTACACAGAGTGGTGGGGGCCTGGAATGCACAGCCAGGGGTGATGATAAAGGCAGATAGAGCATTTAAGACAATCTTAGACAGGCACATGAACATGCAGGAAAAGGAGGGATATGGTCAATGTGCAGGGAAGAGGGGAGAGATTAACTAGGAGTCAATGGTTTAATTAGTTCAGCTTGACATTGTGGGCTGAAGGTCCTGTCCTGTGGTGTATCCCCTATGTTCACACCTGGAATTGGACCTGAAACTACAAACTTCAAGAATATTTTAAACAAAGAGATTAATACTGAAATTTTGCAACAAACTTAGCACCTCATATGATTAATATTAAATCTTGAAGAAAAATCATTAGGATTCAGAATGTTCAAATAACATGATTCCCCACAAAAATCGAGATACACTTCTTCCCTTAGTAGTATTAGGCTTATGGCAACACCAACTTTGCCTTGACGGAAGAGAATGAATAGTGGTAAGAAATGACTGACAAATTCAGACATCAGGATTTTCTTCTTAATTTAGCTCTTTCTTAGGATGCCAACTAATGTAATTTCCACCAAGAGAAAACAGCCTTGATAGTCCAATAATATGGACATGTGTTCTTTCTTGAAAAAGAAGATTTTAAAATTATAATGAATAAATGATTCATCATTTGGCAGAATTCTTTTATGGCCACAAAAATCTTAAGTATTCTGATGCACATTCATACAACCCTATCCCAAGCCCACCTAACAAAATCGGTGGTATGTGCAAAGTAGGAGTAGGTTACAAGAAAAATATCATTTACATATTAAACAGAGAATTAGTCCAGGCAATAGAGTCACACAGACACTAAAATAATAACTTAAAATCCACCATTTGAGTGTTGACAGCAGAATTAGAAAAATTAACAGCTCTGCCAATCATTAAATAACATTTCAACAGGACATATCCTTTACTCTTCAGAAATAGCTAATATCGGGCTTGTTAGTGCAGCAAACATCATAATGATAACTCTGGGAGAAACACAAATCCTCCTCAGTTTTACCTTCCAGAAGAAGGTAATTTCAAACTAAAATCTTACACATCTCTGTAAAATGAAAACATGGAAGTCAAAGTGTCCATAGCGCATTAACGGAAAAGGAAATTGCAACTTTTTTATCACTGAGGTAGGCACAGAAACAGGAGCCTGAAGACCCACACTTAAGGATTTAGGAACAGCTTCTTCCCCTCCATCAGATTTCTCAACAGTCCATCAACACTACATCATAATTCCTTTTGTTTTTGCACTATTTACTTATTTTGTAATTTATAATAATTCATGTATTTGCACTGAAGTGCTGCTGCAAAACAACAAATTTAACGTCAGTGTTAATGAATCTGATTCTTCCGAGCTCCATAGTCTTCAGATTGGGGGGAAGGAGAAATGTGTGAATCTATAAAATAATCTACATATTTTTGTTGGCCTGGTAAAGTGCATCAGGGAAGGGAGGGTTTTGTAGCAGGAACCGATGACATCGGTCTATGGTAAAGTCACATAACTCAGCAGGCGTTATGCCGGCGGCCACAGACCGGGACTGGCAATGGGGAGGGGAGCTCCCAAGCCCCACACAACCACCTCATTGTGGGATCGCCTGGACCGTCCCTCTCTCCTCACCCGGCTCGTTTAGGGTGGTAATCGGCCAGCGAGAGGAGAACGGGACGGCGGTGGGGGGCCTCGGGCCGCTGCTTGGGCAGTGGGGAGGGAGGAG
>JARFYF010000012.1:36642391-36653532 GCA_030265395.1 Rhina ancylostomus | reverse complement strand
CTAACCAAAGCAGCATTGTTGGAACGGTGGAAGCAAACTACTTGCCTGTCTCACTGCAAGGAAATATCATGCCGATCAGATAGGGAGGAAAATGAGGGTCCATGCCCTGTATTGGAACTTTAAAATAACATACTGTATAGTCATTAAAGACTCAAGAGTAGAGTGACAAATTTAAAATGATGCTGTTGCCCAGATGGTGAATTCTTGGACCCTGATCATCCTAGAACATTTTTGCCCCTTTAATCCTCTCATCTAATTTCCCCACTTCTGACCACTACCAACACCCCACTTCCTGATCCATTAAATCACCATTAGCACCAGGACAAAGGAAATGGACCCCTAAAGACTCCGCACACTACCTCCATAATGCCAATATATGCTACACTTAATTTATATCTCAATACACTGCAGTGAAATTGAGCATATTTGCAGAGGCTTGTTGCTACTTGTACTTGGTGAGGTCTTTGAGCATAGGTTCTGAACAGTCATGCACTGCATCACTCCATATGCACACATGTGCATCACATACACATCACATGACATTATAAGAATTCAATGATTAAAGAAGCTTAAACCATACATTTCAAGTGTTTTCATTATATTGTATTTTACTTACAACATGGGAGGTGGCTACTCGGATCCTGAAGTCCTTGCTGGTTCTCAGAGCAATCTCCTCAACCACATTCCCCATTTATTTTCCTGTAATCTATTCTGTCTGACATCACTATTATCACTACCCTGATTCTCCTACCACCCTTAAAACATGAGGAGTCATTTACCTACCAACCTAAATGTCTTTGGGATGTAGGAGGAAACACAAATGGTCACAGGGAGAACATACAGACTCCATGCACGTAGCCCCAGAGGTCAGAATCGAATCCATGCTGCCCTAGCTGTGGGGCAGAAGCACTACCTGCTGCACCACTGTGCTCTTCCCCATCCAGTCACGTCCACGACCCTTGAAGTCCTGACCCAGCCCTTGATGTTCCAACTACTTAGTCCCAATAGGTGTGACTCACCCTCTTCCATCCCAAGGACCTCTCTCAACACCTTTCCATCCTCCATCCTTCTCAACAACTCTCAACCTCCCTGCCTGCAATCCATGACCGAACAGTGTTCCACTGCTTGCTCTGTAATGAACAAGACCTGGGCCTTGCCCATGATGGAAAGACCGGCAGGCGGCCGGGCACAACACTGGATGTGGGGTGCCTTTGCTGTGTCTTTTTGTAACAATAAAGAATTTCTAGGACAGAAGCCTGTTGGCTATGCGAGTCCTCACAAAATAATCACTGAGTTTTCAACCTAACCTGAAGGATGCAAAATGGACTTAAGGGGTAAACTGCTGGTAGCAATGCTTACTGTTATGCACTTAAATATGCTTTCCTGAAATGAAACTCCATGCCAGAAAGGTGACATTGCAGACTATCTTGTAAATGTTCCATGTTCCCACTTTGCAGGGAATTGTTCTGAACACAGTCTGGTCAGTTTATAACCAACAGAGGCAGGAATTGAATCTCTGATTGGTTGGGATGTTAATCCAAGGCTCCATCTGGCTACTCAGGTGGAGACAAAGGATGCCAGAGCTTTATTCAGATAAAAGCAGGAGCAGCATTCTGTCTGCCTGGCTCTTAACTAATCACTAAAACGTACTACATGGTAATCCATCTCAATGGTGTTTGAGGCTGTTGTGTTTCCTGCTTGATAACAGTTACTGCACATCAAACAGTACTTCAGCTAAAATCTACCTTCCTAGCATTGCTTTCTCTGTGAGGATCTAATTGGGCTTAACAATGACTGAAATAGTGTCTGCCTTAAATCTGTGGTCTGAGCACATAACCTAAACTGATGGTTCAGTCCCTGCTGCATTTTTGGAGATGCCATCTTTTCTGAAAAAAAGAACACATTAAACTGGGGGCATATCTTCCCCCCCTAAGAGGACAAAAGATCCCACTGCCTTATTCAAATAAAGAGCAGTACATTCTGGTATCCTGGCCAATACTTATCTTTCAAACATCATTGTTAAAACATCACCCATTTCATCTGCCCAAAATTGGCTGCTGCTTCTCTTACCCCACAACAGAGACTGTAAAGAGCAGGTGGGCAGATGCTACTTTATATCTACAAGTTCTTTCTCTCTCCTACTTTTGTTTTGCTGTTTATGAACCTTCTCAACTATTAATGTGTTATTCTGCTGCATTCTGAAGATATATAACCTAATCTGCTCAAGTAATGTTCTAGATTGTTGAGAGAGGCTATGCAGCAGATCTGTGGCACAGGTCTAGTTTTGAAGCTGTCACTGGAGAATCAGGGAGCTGGGCACCAGTAGGTTGAAAATAGGTTAAGGCAGTGCCCATTTTCATAAAGTATGGGCAATAATGGACGTTTATTTATGACCTGGAATTAGTGGTCCAGGTTAAACCAGTGGACAAACTGTATTATAATAAACCAAGTTAACAGCAGCCAACAAGGATTCAGAAGGAGTGGGTGCTGTCTGGTCAATCTCCCCAATTTTTTTGAGGAAGCACAAACCCTCATAGACTTGGGAAGCATTGTGATATAGTGTACCTTGATTTCCAGATGGCTGTGGACAAAATGCTAAATAAAGGCCTATGGGTGAGAACCAAACCTTTAGGAATTCAGGGGAACCACATTAACTCAGCTGAGCAGCAGGAAACAGAGAATGACGGTTAAAGATGTTCTTAGTGTCAGGTCAATCACAGGCCATGCTACCTTGGAGTGGAAAGTAGTCTCAAACTTGTTATAATTTATATTTGAGTTAACTTTAACCTGAAACAGGTGTCACATGGGTGAGGGGGCAGGACAAGTGCACTCACCAACCTGACTTTCAGGCTCAGGAATTTTCAAGGCCACAAGCCTATTGTGCCTTACTTAATTGCCTTTGGTACACTTCCTACCCAGAATGGTCCTGAAGAGGGTACGGACCATTTGTAGGCTGGCGAAGGTCAGGAAGCCTTTAGCGGCCCATCTGCCAGAAAGGGGGCTCCAAAGCTTGACAAAAGGGGTCAGAAGTAGAAGAGACAACAACGTTCCTAGTGGGGCCTGGTCCCCATGAGAGAATGTTTTAGGATCCCTTGACAGGGTCTCATTAAAGACCATCTGACATACTTAGACCCACATTCACATAAATTAATAAGGCACTGACTCAGTTTAGGAAGCTACCTCATCTGTCCGCGAAAGTTTGTGGGTTAAAATTAAAAATGATTAAGAGGTGTGTAGTTAAGGACTTTAGTGAAGGAGGATTTAATTTTTTTTCATTGAGAGAGAATTTCACACAACCTCTTTCATGAAAGAGGTTTTCATTGAAAGAGCCGTTCATTGTTATAAATGGCCACATGCTAGTTTTCCACCAGAGTTGGTGGGTTTAACAAAACCTCCACCACTAGATTTGGAAACTCATTGCAAAGTGGTTATATTTTCAGGGATAGAGGCCATGAAGGTATACAAGATGATAGGAGGCATAGATTGAGTGGACAGTCAGAGACTTGTTCCCAGGGGGACAATGGCTAACACGAGGGGACATAATTTTAAGGTAATTGGAGGAAGATATAAGGGGGATGTCAGGGGTAAGTTTTTTAACACAGAGAGTTGTGGGTGCATGGAATGCACTGCCAGCAGACGTTGTGGGGGCAAATACATTAGGGACATTTAAGACACTCTTAGATAGACACATGAATGATAGAGAAATGGGGGACTATGTGGGAGGGAAGGGTTAGATAGATCTTAGAGCAGGATAAAATGTTGGCGCAACATTGAGGGGCGAAGGGCCTGTACTGTACTGTTGTGTTCTATGTTCTATTAGCTGTAGAATTCCTATGTATGGCCCACTTATTAAAAATATATAGTTAATACTTTGTCAGTGTATTATTATTCCATTACTATGTAGATCTGTTGATGAGAATGTTGATTTTGTACATGATGTAGTATAGGTTTTATGTTCTTGGAGAAAATATATTCTTGTATTTAATGAACTAATGTTATTTGGAGAAAGTATAGAAATTGCATGATACACCCAGCTACAGCAGATTCTTTTTCAACATTACTGGATAACTTGCTCAACTAATGAGAGAGCCCTCATCGTATATTTGCTAATTTGATAGCATACCAGTGGAAAGCTATATTGAAAGGGAGCACCAGTCAGGGTTCGAACAAGTTTCGCTTTAAAATCATCTGATTCATGAAGCTACCCTTTTGTTTTAGCACTACACTTTCAACTTCAAAAAAAATTTAGACATTTTCAGACATCTGGTTGTCACTGACATGGTCAACAATTATTGCCCATCCTTAATTGCCCTTGAGCAGATGTGGTGAGCTGCTGTGGAATCTATCTAGTGAAGGTACTCACAGGATTTAGAACTAGCAACAAAGATGGCCTTGCAATATATTTTCAGATCCAGGATGGTGTGCTTACCAGGTCACTTTCTTAAAGAAGTACTTGTGACAAGTGTCAACTAAGCTCAGTGGTAGCACGTGAATTTTAGTCTGTGGATTTATATTCCACTCTGGGATTTAAACCAAGAACCTAGTCTGACACTTTAGTCATTAGGTGTCCGAGATGTGTCTTTTGACTTTCGCACTCTGACTTAGGAAGTCTCCCCTAAGCCTGGGGGGTGGGGTTGGTGGTGGGAAGCAATCAAAATTTGTCCAACCTCTCCTTGTAGTAAATACCCTCTAGTATAGGCAGCATCCTGGTAAACTTTTTTTAATCCTGGCCAAAGCCTCCATGTCCTTCCTGTAATGGAGTGACCAGAACTGCACACAATACCCCAAGCATGGCCTTGCCCATGTTTTATGTGGCTGCAGTGTGACTTCATTACCCCTATACTCAATGCCCCAATTGATGAAGGCAAGCATACCATATGCCATTTTTCCCACTCTATGTACTTATGTTAGCATTATTTATAAACTCAATAAGTTATTTATTGTAGTTTTGAGGAAACTCTTTGTTATTAATGTCACTTAGTCTCAGTGTGTTACTTTATGTAACTGATGGAGTCAAATTTCTTCCAATCTTTATGATTTTATCCACTGCCTACTATGACTCCTAATCTTCCCCAGACTTTGGTTTGGTCTCTTTATCCAACTGTTCTCTTCACCTTCTCTTGAATGATCTTGGAACTTGCACAATAATGAGTGATGTGGAACCACATAATTGGCTAGTGTTTGTTCCATCTCCATAAATACCCTACATGTCAAGTATATTTGTCCTTATTATTCACATTCTTGGAATTTGGGTATCACTTGTCAGGCCAGCATTTTATTGTCCTGTCATCTTGCCCGGAAGGTAGTGATTGGCTGCTAACTTGAACTATTGCATGTTTAATACAGATTGAAGGCCACTTCAAAGAGCAGTTGAGTGTGGTGTGGGATCAGAATCATATTTAAGCCAGACCAGTTAAGAGGGCAATCAGGCATATGTAAATAAATCTTTACAGCAATCTGATTAGATTCACATTGATTCCTTACGGCTGCCACGTCAGCCACAGCTGACAATTAGCTATAATCACAACTACAAATTCCAGTAATGGTAACAGCAAAGGATATCTTGCTATATATAGTGACATTGAAACTCAGCAGTCTTTAACTTCCTTGTGCTCATTTTGAAATGATGTGTAAATGTGGCTCAAAGTTCTTAAATATTTTAAACCACCTATTATTCAGCTTTCAACTTGTTCATCAGTTGCAGCATCTGAATTGGTTTTCCCCACAATTCTTAATACTATGGCAGGCTTGAAAAATTAGTCTGCCTCCTAAATCCGAATAGTGTCAACGTCAGTGCTTCTGGAACTTGCTGCCAGGAGAAGTGGTGGAAGCAGAAAAGATAGCAACATTTAAGAGGCATTTATTCAGGGACACGCAAAGGCAGGGGATGGAGGAATATACATCATGTCCAAGCAGCTGGGAATACTTTAAGTTGGTATTATGGTTGGCACAGACATCATGGGCCGAAGGGCCTGTTCCAGGGCAGTACTGTTCTGTCATTGCTCAGGTGCCTCAGGCTTCCTGACACTGGGAAGAGGTAATGATACAAGCAGAAATGGGAGATTGGGATATCATCGAGATTGATAAAGGGTGAGAGAAGATAGTTTGCCACAGTTACCTGTAGAGGATATAGTAAAAATGTTGGTGGATGTCAGTGAAGAGCTTCTCAAATGTAATGGATTTTATTGTTTTAGAATTATTCTAAAATTAAATAGCAAAATAAATGGTTAATCCAACACCAAGTACATTTTAAGAGCACCAGATGGGAGCAAAACATGAGAGGACCAGTTAATGTAAGCTGTTCCTTTTGTACTGGCTTAACAGTAAAACCATGTGAATAGGTTGGACCTGAAATACATCATGAGACAATAAGATTAAATATTGTCAGCAAGAAGTTAATGTTTTGAGTTTGGTCTGTGATTGGGGTAGGGTGGTGGAGTGGGAAATCAAACTCTGTTTAAGGCAGAGCCATGCTGAACCTAAATTTTTAAATGGGATATAAAGGGAAAGTGATAATATTTGACAGGTCCTTTGTGCAACACATTATAACAGGGCCAGCATGGTAGCGTAGCGGTTAGCGCAACGCTATTACAGCACCAGTGATCAGGGTTTGATTCCCGTTGCTGTCTCTAAGGAGTTTGTACGTTCTCCTGTGTATGTGTGGGTTTCCTCTGGGTGCTCCGGTTTCCTCCCACGTTCTAAAGACGTACGGGTAGGTTAATTTGGGGTTTAAAATGGGTGGTGCAGACTCATTGGGCTGGAAGGGCCTCTTGCCACGCTGTAAGCTTTTAAAAAATTTTTAAAAAAATAATCAAATAAGGGAAGAGTTCCTCTGGTTTCTTCAGAACAGGCTCATGGTTTTACTGCTCACTAAAGCAAACATTCCTGCATTTCAGTAAAGAGCTTGCATTTCTATTATGCCTTCCAGGACATAAACCAAATAAGTGCTTTGATTGATGGTTACTTTTCGCAGCATACAGTTTAGCTGCAAATTGTTACTGGAGGAAACCATCCTCACTGATCTCAGCAGTGCTGTTGAAGAAGAAAGTAGCACTTGAATGCCCTCTGGTGTCTGGAACGGATGTAGGAAAAAGTTACGGTACCAAGAGAATTCATTTAAGCTATAAAGGAGGTAGACTGACACCTGGTGGAAGTAACCAATATTTCTGACTAATAACTCTTCTCAGGACCCTTCTGTTTCAGCCAACAAGTTGGACATGGGGCAAGATGTATGTCTGTATTTACAATAAATAGTCTATTAAACAGCTAGCTTTGTTCTTTTTAATGAACAGGTATAAAATAACTTAAAAGAAAATGTTTCAACTCCTCCCAATCAAATAGTTATTTTTCACTGGAAATACAAGGAGTGGATGATGGTTATACATGAGTTGTGTGCTTCAATTTGATTTCGGCCACATTTGATAGTATAAGTGCCAAACTTGAATGATGGTAGGGTTGTCTAATTATGGACACACAGTCTGGGAATAGCATTTCCTCTGTATGCAGCCAAACAAAAATGAGCATCAAAGGTGACTTGAGGAATACTGGCATTTACATGGTGCCTTTTCATGGTCAGACATCTCTTAAGAATATCGGATAGTTCAAATATTCCTGTTGAGATTATTATTTAAGCAATGATATTTACTGTTGAATTGCACATCACCTACTTCATATTTACTCTGGTTATTACATAATAAAAAAGCAACAATATTTTCCTAAATCCCAGTTTTCACCATTATAGTTGGTATCGAGTGGAGTGGAGGCCAATGGTAAAATAGCAAGTTGAAAACAAAAACAAAAACAATAAACAGTGGTCTTCCTCAATCTACAAAAGAAAATACTTATATTTTTAATAGCTTTAGGCATCCCAGCACCAATGATGACTTTTGTAGTGTCGACGTGATTGGCATGCAGACAACAGAGCTAATTTGCACTTAGCAAAATACTGTAAACAGCAATGTTATAATGAAGTGGTTTTTAATTTTGGTTGAAGGCAAAGAATGATCAGGATGCTGGCTAGAACTTCCCTAGTGCTTTGGGATCTTTCACATGCATCTGAAAAAGCAAAAGTTTTTTAATGTCATCTGTTCCATCAATCTCAACACGTTCTACCTCCTCCAAAAGTGGCCCAAGCCTTCCGTGAACGAACCTTTGCAATCTCATAATGGGGAATTTACAATCCCAGGTGGCCAGCTAGCAGAACAACATGATACCAAAGTTATTAAATTGATAGACCACATTTAGTGGGAACTGAGTGCTCCAAGTATACCAGAGGCAAGTAGCTAAGTCTGGGTTGGTGTAATATGAGTTGCATTGGAAATTGCCTGATTTAGTAGTAACATTACTGCCACAATAGCATACATTTCTGTATTTTCTTTAAGATATTAAAATATGGCAGGGTTGTTTACAGGAGTGTTGTAAAATAACTTTGACGTTGATCCAAATAAGGAGACATTAGAACAAGTGTGGTAATTGGTACTCTTTGACATCAACTGCCTTGGTTGATGTCATCCTGTAATCTTCACTTAATTAAACCATCCTTTCCATTTTAGGTCCTATTACAATTGGTGGTGCCCAGTCACTTTGGCTTGTCTTCATTAGAACTCCATTTGTTCTAATTTATTTAACTCTTCCATTTGCTTCTTCAACAAATATGGGACAAATCAAGGCTTACAGTAGGTTGGTTTTATACTCGACTCAACACAGATATGTAACCTATAATCCAAGTGTAGACTTCTCTGAATATTCCAATGCACTTATAGTATGTGTCGAAGCATAATTTTGAAGCATCCAATTGAATGTTTTTCCAGTCTAGTTTCTATGTTCTGAGTCAATCTTTTCCCATCAATTAGTATAATCAGCTGTAAACATTGGTTGTTCTATTTGCTGACCATTGTGGCTCACCCAACATCTCATTCGGCCTGAAGTTTTCAATAATCTTTCTGAATATATTTTCAAGTTTGCTGTACTCTTCAGTATTACTTGGTGAACTGAGATATGCATCTTGACCATAACTGAGCAATCTGCTTCCATGCTGATGCTCATGTCAGTGCACTGACCATTTAGTCATACTTTTGGGTTGAGGTCAATCTGCTTTCCAACATTGCTGTTGGTGGCATAAGTGCTACATTAGCCCATTCTCTGTTGACACCTGCTTTAGTACTTGTACATCTTTGCGGCTTTCCTACATTGAAAATTTGCCTTCTGTGAAGGAGTCACACTGCTCGAGTTGCTTTGCTTAGCTACTTTGCCTCTAGCTTTGCAAGTAGAGGATATTTTATTCTGGCAGTAAAAACATGCTGTCATTTTAAAGTGACATGTATGCGATAAATAGTCTCTATTACATCTGCAGCAGCAATATGCACCATTTCCACTCGTATGCTTCTATCTGTGCCTTGCGACCCCAGCTTTTGCCACTGCTCTGTAATAACTGTAAATTGCTGGAGTGGGGAAAGAGTTTTGGGTAAATGATGTAAAACAAAAGGAAGTGCATGGGGTCAGCAAATAGTCAGGAGTAATGCTTCATGCACTAAGGGAAGGGAGAACTAAAGGATGTAAAGTAACTAAACCAGGAGAAAGATATAAGAATTCATGAGAACAAAAGGATAAACCGTGTGGCTAAGATGGATGTGATTTGTATGATCACATGGTATCAAAGAACAAACTGAGTGAAATGGAGTCACAATTTCAGGCTGCAAGATATCAGCAATGGGAACAGAAAATATCAGGTTATGGGGTCTACAGGAAAGATTGTGAAAAGGTTTGAATATGAGGAATCGCTTTGGTGGTCAGGAATGATGAGAAAGGATATATAACAAGAGTTTATCAGCAGTGAACATTTTGTAGGCAGAATTTAAGAAATAGGAAAGGATTTAGGACTCTGATGGTTGTCATGTTAGCAGGCCTGTAGAAACTAGACAAAGGCGGTGTGGTTTCAATGGGGAAGTGGTTTAACTTTTATCGATTGTTTAGTAAATTTTTGGAGTGTGTCCAAAGTTTTCTGCTGCAAGAATGCAGGCCATATCCTAAGATCATGGGCATGCACACGTCATTTCAACATATGCAAGGGAACAGTGATGAAGAAAATAATGGCACCAAGGCGTGACACTTCCCTAGGACCAAGTCCCAAAGTTATAAAGAACATTGCAGATGCCCTAACAAATTTCCAGCGCTCTCTTGATTTTGAGATCGATCCTTTAGGTTGAAAAATTGTGCACGTTCATTTCTTCAGGATGCAATAGCAGGATATTTAGAAAGTCATACAGTCAGAGTCAATATGATATTAGGTATTCAGATTTCTGTAAGGCATTTAATAAGGTGCTGCTTAAAAGTTTATTGGACAAGAAGACACAGGGCTGGTTTACTGGCATGGATAGGCTCATGACTAACCAACAGAAAGCAGAGAGTTGGGATAAATGAGTCACTTTCAGATGGCAGTCAGTAACTAGTGGGGTGCAACAAGGGGCTTCATTTATTTTTAATCTATCCTGCGTCCACTGAACGAAGGAAATGTGCTGATGGTATGCTGATAGGTATGGTTAGCAAGTTGTGAGGAGGATGTGACATGTACAAAGGGATATACATAGTTTTAGTGAGTGAGCTAGAAGTTGGCAAATGAAGTATAATGTGGGAGAATTCAAGAGTGGAAAAACAAATTATTATTTAAACAAAGTTGCAGTACAAAAGGTTAACAAAACACTAAAAGATAGCTTGCAGGTCAGGCAAGTAATTAGGCAGGTTAATGAAATGTTGGCCTTTATTGTGAGGAGTATGGAGTATAAAACTAGGAAGTTTTGAAGCAACTTTAGAGGGTGCTGCTGAAACTGTATCTATAGTACTGCATACAGTTTTCATTTCACTGGGAGGTCCTGGCTGTTGTGGCGGATGGCGCGAAGGTGCTCGATGAAGTGGTCATTCAATCTGTGTCAGATCTCACCGATGTACAAGAGGCCACACCGGGAGCACTGGATGCAATAAACTTCAATTCCACATCCCATCCCATTCTGACATGTTTATCCACGGCCTCCTCTACTGCCACCTTGAGGCCAGGAGCAGGTTGGAGGAACACCGCCTCATATTCCGCCTTGGGAGGCTCCAACCTGATGGCCTCAACATCAATTTCTCTAACTTCCAGTTCCCCC